>JANZXR010360204.1:0-20723 GCA_027575705.1 Erythroxylum echinodendron
ATTTTACTATCATGAGTTTGAGGTACGATAGAATTAATTATTTCCTTTTTTAATATTAATTTTTTACATTAATTTGACAATTATTATTACATCAACAATATTTATGAAATATGTTTCCTTTTGGTAGAAAGAATTTTTGTGGGATCCTCAATTGGACAAGATCATATATCAAGTATGGGAGTCGAGAGCGTGTACACGATATCGCGATTTCGTTGGTGCGATACGCAGGGCGGTCATATGACCATCTTTTATTTCTGAAGACATTTAGAGTCATTGGCTGAAGTATTGGATATCACTTGAGGCGATGTCGATTTCACAACGTAATTCGGCCAACAGACGTGGAGGACCCAAGCGAGAGAGTCTTCTCATACATACGGGAGGATCTATTACCCACCAAGAGCATGCACAAAGACTTGTAAACATCTACATTTAACAGTTATTTTCTTATCTCTTTTCTTTGCTGTATTTTAATTGAACTTGCTTCATAAAATTTATTTTAGTTATATTTAACATTTTATTCCTATGCAGGAAAAGTCTTTGGGCGTGACACCTACACCTCGTCAACTGTTTCTGCATAGTTATAATAAAAAGCATGACAAGGTGACATTCGTCAACGAACGTTGTAGAGAAGTAAATGTAAGTGAAATTTATGATTTAATATTAATAATATGCTTCATAATTATCACTTACTAATATATAAACATTGCTTTCTGATAGGACCAAATATAACAAACTATTGACCGACAGTCTTAGTAATCCGAAAATATTGATGAGGCTAACACTTACTTAGAAGCAGTTGGTGGTAGGGTTTGTCATGGGAGGATATTCGGACTCGAATCATTTACTAATACTTGTTATTCGCAATCCTCCACATCTAGTACAGCAGCATCTACTAGGCAGTCCAACAACAATAAAGTAGAGGTACTTAAGAGAACAGTGCAGACATTGTCCACTCAGTTGCAACAGACGTTGGAACAGATGCGTCAGTTGTAAGAGTCAATGATTGCGCAACAACAGACGATAGCAACTCAACAACAGTCGTCGGACCTGTACGCTCAGCTCCGTCAGGAGATTGATGAATTGAAGGGTAAGGGCAGCAGCTCACTGCACCAACTAGACAATCAACCAACTCCTGATCAGTAGTGTAGTATTGGTCATTTAGTTTGTATTACAGATATTGTTATTTACAATGTAATGTTTTTATTATCAAATAAGTTATTTTAATTTTTAATCATTAATCAAATTTTCTATTTAAATATTTCTATCAAATTAAATATATATTATAAATATTTAATTAATAAAATTTTCTGACAGTTATAATTTAAATATAATGAAAATATATATTTCAAAAAAATTTAATCAAATATTTTACCGACAGAAACATCCATAAATTCTGTCAGTAATGTCTATACTATACTGACGGACAAAAATTCCGTCGGTAATGATATAGCTTATTTACCTACAGAAATAACATTACCGTAAGTAAATAAGCTATATCATTACCGACGGATAGAAATCATTACTGTCGGTAAAGTTACCGATAGTATTAAAAACATTCTGATGCTAAATTTACATACAGTTTAGGAACTTACCGTCAGTAAAGTTAGCATCGGAAAATAATTTCCCGTCGGTAACTTACAGACAAAAAAAGTGTGACGGTCAGTAACTTTTAGGTTGAAATTACCGACGGTCATTTCATTCCGTCAGTAAACTCACCGATAGAAAATTTCTTTACCGTCGGTAAGGTTAGCTATGACCGAATCTACGACGTTTTTGTCTATCGGTATATTTCGTCGGTAATTTTTAATATCAACGGAATATTTGTCATTTCTGTCGGTATTTTCCGTCGCTAATTCACTATTTTCTCGTAGTGTCGGTAAACCCCTGAAAATAGGTAATAAATAAATCAATCCAGATTTTAATTCAAAAGTATTGTTATCACCTAAATTTGGAAAGTTAATGTAATGGGGCTGTTGAGCATCTGTGGGCAAGGCTAGCTCGGGAAGGTTCGATTTGTTGCCGTTCGTTCCATTTTCTGCACTTGTTGCTGCTATTTCATCTATTTTCGTAGCCTTTTGACTGTCTTCTCGATTTTTGAATCAAATAACAATTAAGATGTTTTTTCTACTCGTGTAACATATATATACCGCTGAGAAACTCCCCGACAACGGTGCCAAAATTTGGTGCTGTTGTCAACTGCAACCAAATTAAGAAAGAAACCAACTTTCATCAATACAAATAAATGTAGTAGTGGAAAGTGGGTATCGTTCCCATGTGAAATTTTAGAAAAGAGTTTACGAGTTCAAAACTAAAATAAAATAAAAAAGGGGTTTGACTTTAATTCACGACAATTTAGAAAAGAATTAAAAAATTAAAAATCAACTAAAGTAATTAGATATGAAAATTTAATAGACAAACCTTAGTTTTGGGTCACTGATGTTATCACACTAATATAGATCCTTGATATAAAATTCAGTTCATTAATAAAGATTAATTGGGTGATGTTTTCTCTTAAGTACAAATGAGTAGAAATACATATTCTAAGCATTCTTATCACTCAATAACCTAGATACGATCGTAAGTTCAATTGAGTAATAGCTTTAAGAACTAAGAAACCAATGAACAAGATAACACATATACGACATGCACTTAAACAAAATGAGTTTCTTCATATAATTTCCCACTCTAACGTAAAGAAGGTAATCCTAATTGCCACTTGTGATTAACAAAACTGAATGTCATATTTTATTAATCTGGCTATCAAACGAATCAATTCCTGGTTGCGTAGCTAGAAATCAACCAATCTAATTTAAAGGTAACTCGGAAGATACTCAATGTTCATCAACAAAACAAACTTTATTGGAATATGCCACACATAATAGATGATAACATGGTTTCCCTTAACCAAGAAAAAGGGTTTAACTACTCATAACAAAAGTGAAAATCAACAAAGAAATAAACAATCGAAAGGTCTCCATCCCTGGTCTTTTCTAGAAAATCTTAAAATCCTTAGAGAAATACTACAAAAAATAAAACCTAACTATGGCTGTCACAAAATAAGAAGAAAATGTAAACTATTCCTAACACCAAAAAGCTGCGTGAGCAGTAACGCCCCTTCCTTTTTATCTCCCTCGATTTCTTCCTTTTTCCATTATCGTCAGCAGATCACACCTCCTATGTATTCAGGTTGCAAATCCCCATTATTATGGTAGTACTCTGATCTTTTAAGATTATGAAAATCTCAAATGAATTAGATTTGATTTTGAAAATAGATTCTGTAGATGGTTTCCATCTTTGCACGTACCCACACTTAGTCAGTGAATTTTTTTCCATTATAGAATTTCGTCTTATCTTTACTTTCCTTGCCTCTTTCTGATTTAGTTTCATCTCCCAAGTGGTGAAAATCATCTGAAAACAATTAAGAAACAAATCCATCAATTTTGAATAATAATTTCAACACATGAGAGAGATTTATATACTAAATGAGTGTAAAATGAAAACTTAACAATAATTAATTATTTTGTAAAAAAAAATTTATATTTTTGATGAAATGACAGTTAGTCACAAAAAGTTGTCACTAAATATCTTAACTCTTGTAGTGCCATGAGTTAAGATTACTATATGTGGTATATACCAATGCTTCGATTGTTGTCAAAAGATAAAAAGCAATGTATCTTGTCACTGGTCTTTTATGGTTTTCATTAGTAAGCATGTGGCATTATTCAATGACCTTTGTTAATACAATAGACTTTTATATATAAATTGTTTTATGGTTTTTTAAATAACTAGACCAACGAAATAAAGATATTTATATAAATATTTCATAATTTTCTTAATAAGAGATGCCAATAATATAAAATCATAAGAATTTATGTGTACGAAGCATATGTTATGTTTATCCTTAGCAATCCTTAATCAAAAGAACTTTGAAAATATAATCCATTATATCAAATAAAAGCTTATTTTATTAAAATTTGTAACTTTCTATTGTCTCACCAACTACTAGAAAATGATTAATGAGATAGGCCTCATAGCTTATGTATGTCTTATTAAATAGAACTTAAAATGCTATATGGGAAAGGGTATACAAAGTACCATTAATAAGAATAATTGTTAAGTTATTAAATTGCACTTATTTTGGACTTATTATCGTCAATGTGTTGAAATTATTATTCAAAATTAATGGGATTATCTTACAATTGTTTGCAGATGGTTTTCAACACCTTAAAGACGAAATGGAATCAAAAAGATGTAAAAGAATGAAGAAAATCCGAAATTCTCACTCTGACAGTAATTCAGTGACTAAGCGTGGGCACACCTAAGGAGGAAATAAATCTGCAGACAAACTTTCACAAGTCAAATTCAAACTAAACACAATCTTTAAAGATTATCTGGCCATCTTTTAAGGGAGTTACCTACCAAAAATAGAAGAGTGCATTATCTGGAGAGAATTAAGAGAAGATAAGGAAGAGATAAGCACCAAGAAGGAAGGGTTGGTGATTGACACATATATACATATTTATATACATTAGGTTTTAGAAAGAGAGACGTCGTTGTTAGGCTGCTGCATTTTCTTCTTATTTCTATTCTTTATGTTTTCTGCACAATTTCAATAGGGTTTTCCTATTTTTCATTAAAGAACTAGGGATGGAGACTTATTACTTTGTTATTTCTTTTTCTTTTAATTCAATTATGAGTAGTTAAATCTTTTGTCTTGGTTAGGAGATCCATGTTACATGTTATTATGGTGAGATGATTCGGATACGTATTATGTTATTACTGAACGTTGCATATCTTCAGATTTATTCTTTTTAATCGAATTTTTTCATTTCTAGGTGTGCAACTAGAGATTAATTGGTTCAACCGCTAGATTACCGGAATATGAAGTTCAGTTTCAATAATCATAAGTAGCAATTAGAATTAACTTCTCTACGTTAGAGTTGAAAATTCTAAGAAGATATTCGCTTGATTGATTGCATGTCGTACATGTATTTCACTTGCTCATTGGTTCTTAATTCTTAATGCTATTATTCGATTATACCTATGATCGTATCTAGGTTGTCATTTAATAAGAATGCTAGGATACATGTTCCTAGTCATTACCCTTAGGAGAAATTTCCCCCCAATTAATGTTTATTAATGATTGCAATTTTATGTCAAGGATCCTTAATAGCATGATAACATTGGTAACCCGAAACTAAGGTATTTTCTTATTGATTTTTTAGATTTAAGTATTGCTTTCGATTTAAGATTTTTTTTCTTTGATTTTCTGATATTATCGTGATTTAAACACTCCCCCTTTTACTTTTGTTAATTGGTTCGTTTGAATTCACAACTCATTACTTTAAAGATTCCTCGTAGGAACGATATCCACTTACCGCTGCTATATTAATTAGTTTTAATGGAAATGATTTCTTTTATATTTGGTTGCAGGGAACAGATCACCAAATTTTGGCATCGTTGTCGGGGATTTTTGATGGTTTATGTACGTTACGCGTTCAAACCAAATAGATAATTTATAGTACAATCCTGAGATCGAAAAGACAGCAAAAAGACTGCAGAAACAGACTAAACAACAAAAAGAGACACAGAGAATGGATAGAATAGCCGCAAACTGCAACCTTCGCGAACTAGCTGCGCCAACGGATACACAACAGCCACATTGCATTAATTTCCCAAACTTAGGTGATAACAATACTTTTGAATTAAAATCTGGGCTGATTCATCTATTACCTATTTTCAGGGTTTACCAGGAGAAGACCCATATAAGCACTTGAAGGAATTCGACGTAGTTTGTATGGGTATGAAACCGACTAATGTGATAGAAGAGTAGATTAAGCTGAAAGCCTTCCCATTTTAAAGATGATGTGCAAGATTTGCTATATTATTCAGCAGGAGAAAACGTGCCAACGTGGGCTGAAATGAAGAGGCTTTTCTTTGGAAAGTATTTTCCATCTTTGAGAGCAGCTAATATTCGGAAAGAGATTTGCGAAATTCATCAACACACGGGAGAAACAATCTAAAAATATTGGGAGAGATTCAAGAAATTATGCGCTAGATGTCCGCATCACCAAATAACCGAATAGTTGCTAATTCAATAATTTTACGAGGGAAAGTAATCGACGCTACAAGCGATGGTACGTTAATCGATAAAAAACTAGCGACTGCAAGAGAATTGATCAAGAACATGGCCTCCAACATCCAACAATTCGGAATCTATACTGGACATGGATCTAAGGGCGTGAATAAAATTAGTACAACCTCGTTGGAAAAGAGATCAGATGACCTCACTTCCTTGGTGCGACAATTAGCGGTCACGAGGAAAGAAGAAGCTAAGGTATGTGGTATATGCTCAATGTTAGGACATTCTACTAATTTATGTCTAGTTTTGCAGGAAGAAAACAAAGAGCAAGTACATGATGTGGGAGGATTTGCTGGACTAAATCAAAGGAAGTATGACCCATTCTCCAATACCTATAATCCGAGATGGCATGATCATCTGAATTTGTGATATGGGAATCCTCAAAGACAACAAGTATCTGCAAATTCCCAGCCATATAGATAACCATACGTGCCGTGTCAAAATCCAAATATAACGTCAACTGCTGAAGGTAAGTCTTCTTTGGAAGACATAGTGCACACTTTGACCACTAATACTTTGACGTTTCAGCGGAATACTGAAGCAAGTATCCAAAATTTGGAAAATCAACAAAGGAATTTCGAAACCCAGTTAAGTCAAATTGCAACTACTGTCAGTCGAATGGAAGCACAAAATTCTGGTAATTTTCCAGCGCAACCAGAGGTTAATCCTAGACAAAGTGCAAAGGCCATGACCTTGTGGAGGGGTAAAGAATTATCAGAACCAATTCCAAAAATTTCTAAAAGGTAATTAGAGGAAGAAATCATGCACACACCATCTCCTCCTGAATTGACACAAAAAGGAGTGTAGAAAAAGGTGCTCCCACCTCCTTTTTCGAGTCGGTTTGCAAAAGAGAAGAAAGAAGAACAAATGAAGGAGATTTTGGAGACTTTCCGAAAAGTTCAGGTAAATATTCCTCTCCTTGATGCAATTAAACAGATTCCACAATATGCGAAATTTCTTAAGGAGCTTTGTACCAGAGGAAATTGAAATTCGATGAAAAGGTTCAATTAGGAGAAAACATTTTAGCAATTTTACAAAAGAAAAATCTTCCACCAAAATGTAAAGATCCAGGTATGTTTACTATCCCATACCAAATTGGTAATTAGCGGATTGAAGGAGCTATGTTAGATTTAGGTGCGTCCATAAATGTTATGCCATACGATGTGTATAAATCCTTGAATGTTGGACCTCTTAAAGAAATTAACGTAGTGATTCAATTAGCAGATTGCTCAAATGCTTAACTGAAAGGTGTGTTAGAAGATATATTGGTTCAAGTAGGAAACATGCTCTTTCTGACTGATTTTTATATTTTGCAGATGGGCACGGATGACAAATCCTCCTCCACTCCGATTTTATTCAGAAGGCCATTTTTGAAAATGGCTAGAACAAAAATAGATGTTCATAATGGGTCTTTAACTATGGAATTCGATGGTGACTTAATTAAATTCAATATTTATAACACCATGAAAATTCCTGATGACAAACAAACTATTGTTTCTATGAGTTTTATTGAGACATGGATGCAGAAGAATTGGATTTTAAAAGCCAATATGGAAGTTGGATTGATAGAGAATGCTTTAACTTGGCAAGAAGATGAGGAACCTGCGTCAATTGGTGAACAAAGAGAGAATGTGTTAACTTGGAAAGAAGATGAGGAATCTGCGTTATCCAGGGAGCAAGTGGAACACGCATCTTATTAGCACAATAGGGAAGAATTGAAGTTGGCTATTGAACCATTAGCTACAACATATTAAACGTCCCTTTGCTTGGAGACCACCGAACCCCTTCATCAGTTCACATCCATGGAAACGTCAAAAGGACCAGACAAATTGCTTCCATCATTGACCAGCCCACTGACATTGGAATTGAAGAGCTTACCTAGTCATCTTAAATACATCTTTTTAGGTGAGAAAGATACATTGCCAGGAATTATTTCTATTCAACTTTCGGATATGTAAGAAAGCCAGCTTTTTAATGTTTTGAAGGAGAATAAAGAAGCTTTTGGTTGGACGGTAGCTGATTTGAAAGGAATTAGTCCCACCATCTGCATACATCGAATTTTGATGGAAGATGAGGCGATGGAGGTGAGGCAACCACAACATCGTCTAAACCCACCTATGATGGAAGTAGTAAAGAAAGAGATTTTGAAGCTTCTTGACGCGGGCATCATTTATCCGATTTCAGATAGTAAGTGGGTAAATCCGGTCCAGGTAGTAACAAAGAAAACTGGTGTAACAGTAATTGAAAATAGCAATGATGAGTTAATTCTAACTCAAGTTCAAAATGGTTGGAGGGTATGCATAGAGTATAGGAAGCTTAATTCAGTTACTAGAAAAGATCACGTTCCGCTTCCTTTTATTAACCAGATGCTTGAATGACTTACAGGAAAATCTCACTATTGTTGTTTAGATGGCTACTCAGGATATCACAAGATTTTTGTGGCACCTAAGGATCAGTAAAAGACAACCTTCACATATCCATTCGACACCTTTGCTTACCGACGAATGCCATTTGGATTGTGCAACGCACCCGTGACATTTCAATGGTGTATGGTAAGTATTTTCTCCAATCTTGTGGAAAATTGCATGGAAATTTTTATGGATGATTTCATGGTATATGGGGAGTCTTTCGAAACATGCCTTATCAACCTTGAAAAAGTGCTAAAAAATTGCATTGAAACTAATTTGGTTTTAAATTATGAAAAATGCCATTTCATGGTTGATTGAGGGATTATTTTGGGCCACACTGTTTCTTCAAAGGGAATTGAAGTCGATAAGGCCAAAATAGATTTTATTCGATCTTTATCTTACCTCGCAAATATGTAGGAAGTTTGTTCCTTTCTTGGTCATGTAGGATTTTATCGACGATTTATCAAGGACTTTTCCAAATTGCATAGCCTATGTGTTGATTGCTCCAAAAAGACGAGAAGTTTAATTTTAATGAACCATATAGAAGATCGTTTGATGAGCTGAAGGAGCGACTCACTACAACGCCAATTATTCAGCCCCCACGGTGGGACATACCCTTTGAGTTGATGTGCAAAGCGTTGGATTATGCAGTCGGCGTCGTGCTGGGATAAAAAATGGATAGGGTACCCCATGTTATTTATTATGCTTCTATGATGCTTAATGACGCTCAAAGAAATTATTCCATAACGGAGAAGGATTTTTTAGTAGTTATCTTCAGGTTGGAAAAGTTTCGGTCATATTTGGTGGGGATGAAGGTGATGATCTACTCCGACTATATAGCACTAAGGTATTTAGTAAACAAGAAAGAAGCCAAGCCGAGATTAATGCAATGGATACTACTGATTCAAGAATTTGATGTGGAAATTTGCGATAAGAAAGGAGCAGAAAATCTAGTGGCTGATCACTTAAGCCGAATCACATCAACTACCATGCCTGACGTTCTTCATGACAAATTTCCAGATGAGAGCCTTTTCACATTACAACAGGTAATTCTTTGGTATGTGAACATAGTGAACTTTCTAGTAACCCAATCTTTACCTAGTGATTTATCGAGAGTTGAGAGAGATAAAATCAAACGAGAGGCTAGATAATATGTTTGGGATGAGCCTCACCTTTAGAAATTTTGTTCTAATCAGATTGTTAGGAGATGCGTAACAGATGATGAAATTCCATCTATTTTGCAATTTTGTCATTCATCTATGAGTGGGGGACATTTCGGTCCCAAAAGAACTACTCGTAAAATTTTAGAATGTGGATTGTTTTGGCCTAAGTTATTTTATGACTCTTGCATGTTTTGCAAGTCTTGCGATCGCAGTCAAAGAACGAGTAACTTGGGATCAAAGAATCAAATGCCACTGATGAACATTCTAGTAGTGAGATTTTTGATGTTTGGGGAATAGACTTTATGGGTCCTTTTCCTTCCTCTTTTGGTAAGAATTATATCTTGTTGGCAGTAAACTACGTTTCGAAATGGGTTGAAGCTAAGGCTACTACATCTAACTTTGTTAAATCAAATATTTTTTTCAGGTTTGGAATGCCTCAAGCCATCATTAGCGATCGAGGGACCCATTTTTGCAACAAGATTTTGAAGCGTTGATGAAAAGATATGGCATTACACACCGAGTCTCTACCGCCTACCATCCGTAGCAAGTGGGCAAGCTGAGGTATCCAATAGAGAGATCAAGTCCATATTAGAAAAAGTGGTAAATCCAACCCGAAAGGATTGGAGTCTTCGATCGGACCATTCTCTATGGGCATACCAAACTGCGTGCAAAACTCCTATAGGTATATTGCCTTACAGGTTAGTTTTTGGCAAGCCTTGTCATTTACCTATCGAAATTGAGCATAGAGCTTATTAGGCTGTGAAGCAATTGAATATGGATCAATTAGAGGTTAGTACCAGTAGGAAACTGCAATTGCGAGAATTAGAATAGATTCGTAATAAGGCGTATGAAAATTTGAAAATTTACAAGGAAAAAACTAAGGCTTTTCATGATAAAATGATTTTTAGGAAATATTTTTCCATCGGACAAAAAGTTCTTCTTTATCACTCAAAGATAAAGTTATTTCCAGGAAAATTACGATCTCGTTGGATTGGACCATTCATTGTTAATAACGTTTTTCCTCATGGTCAGGTAGAAATTCAGAGCGTAGATACCTCTAAGGTATTTAAGGTTAACAGACATCGTCTAAAGCCGTATTATGAAAATCCTTCAGTCAAGCGAGTGGATGAAATAGAGTTGGCACATGCAACCTATTTCTAATCCGGTAAGTAACACCACAGGTCCAGCTAACGACTTTAAAGAAGCATGTTCGAGAAAACTCGTAAATTGTTTAGGTTTGTCTATGTTCCTTCTTTATCGGTTTTTAATTTTCAATTGTTTTCTCATTTAGTTAGGCATGTCGAGTTACATTTTTTTAATTCAGTCAGTTTTTATGTTCTTTTCCTTTTTACATCAATTGAAAATGAAAATTTAAAAAAAAAATCAAAAATGAAAAAATGAAAATTTTGAGTTACCGCCACACGCCCCCTGTTTTCTTTCCCTCTTTATTTTTGCCCCCTCTTTGTTTTGCCCCAAATTACTTCTTTGCTCCTCACTTTTCAGATGCCGCAACTCTCCACCAACTCCCTTAATCACTCAATTTCATCTTTTAACTAACAATTCACGTAATCTCATCTACCATTACCCACTCACCCATTCCACCCTCTTCTGTGCTTTGGTATGCGACATTCTCTGATTTTGTAGGTCATTCTCCACGAATTGCCACAATGTCCAGGAAGAAGAGTGACTCCAGAAGGCTTCCCCCACCCATAAGGTCTGCTGCTGATGTCTCCCTACCTCATCCATCTTCATAGACCGCCGACACACCTCCAGCCCCAACTCCAGCACCAACATTCCATCCTCTTCCCCCACGTACACGATTACAAACAAGAAGGAGAAAAGAGGTTGAAACTCGAAGTAAGTTGTCCACTCAGGTAACGGGCTACACTTCCTTTTCGTTTTCAAACGATACAGCCCAATTCCAGTAGCTTAGCTAATGATAGATTTACCCCTGTAAGTCTATTCATTCTGATACCCTTGTAGCTCTGCATATTTATGACTCTTTTGTGCAATTGATGGGTCCCATTAGATGGAGTGCTTTTACCTGAATAAATTACCCTACCTTCGTTGAATTAACATTAGAATTTTATAGCACTTTCTAATTCAATTGTGATAAAACTTTTGATATATATACAAAAGAGGCTATTGAATTTAGATTGATGGGGAAAGAATTTGCATGTTCAATTGCTGAATTTAATGTTGCCTTGGGATTTCTTTGCACTGCTGAAACTGAGACTGAGTTATTTATCAATTCTCAATGTGATTTTCATGCCGATTTTAATCCTACAGAGTTATGGCATCAATGGTCTGTTGATAGTCATCCTTATAATGCTAGCCTACCCAAAAGTTCTTTTCTTCGAAACCCTATTTTCAAGATTATCCATAGGTTGCTAGTATTTAATTTTCTGGTCGAAAGGATGTTGTAGGTACTTTGTCGAAAGCTGAATTTTATTTCTTGTGGTGCATGGATAGGCATATTCCAGTTAACTTGGGTTTTTGGTTTATGACACAGCTTCATGCTGTTTTGAAAAAGAAGTCTAAACCTTTGATTCTTGGGTCTTATATCACACAATTAGTGGTTAATTTGAAAGTGTTAGATCTTAACAACACTAACATGAATGTGGCTTGTGGTATAAAGCCATTGGATTTAGATTGTCTCTGTAGGATGGGTATTATGGACCCTTTCCAGGGTCACCTTGCCTTTACCACTCCTGGCCCAATTACTTTCCCAACAATAAGAACGTCAATCGGACAATGCTGGGCACCACCAGTAAAACCTAACCCACCTACACCATAACACATCGATTTGGATGCTCGTCTTAGTCGGCTTGAAAGGACAATGAGCTGTTTGGAGCACAATTTGATGGCCTACTAGGAGTACGAAGGATTTTAACCGCCATATCCGCCAACACCTTGATTTCGGCACCTCCATAATAGAGAAGCTTTCTTTAATTTTTTCCTTTATATTTATCCTTCTTTAACATTGAGGACAATGTTGGTCTAGGTGTAGGGGAAAGAATTGAAATTTGGTGTGTGAATATTTTGTTTGATTTTGGTGTGCCTTTTATTAATTTTTGTATGATTTTTGCATGTTAAGCCATGAAGCTTTGTCATAATAGTTTGGATAAGATTGGGTTTATGCTTGAAATTAAATTGGGCTAAATGAGTTTTAAGGTGAATCATATTGATTGATTTCAATAACTGATCTTATAGACCTAGTCAAAATTTTAACATTTGAGTGATGAGGTAAATTGTGAAATTAAGGTGAATTCTTGAATTAAACCTGTAAGCGAAATTTGAGCCTAAATGACATCATCTTTATGTCATACAATTTCTTCGAATTGTGTGATGCTCCTCTATTCATGTTGCCTTCAGAACTTGCATGGAGCCGGCTTGAATTTATTTGATCACATGGGATATAGAAATGATTAAGGCCTTCTTTGTTTTTACACCCTTAGCTTAAAATTGACCCACCTAGTTATTTTCTTTTTGAAAACATTTTTGAGCCTTTATCCTTGTTTTTCAATCAATCACTTTAATTTTAAAACCCAAAAGCCCCATTAGCCTTTCCCTATCATAATTTGAATGAAGCATTGAGTAATTTGGGACTTTTGTTCTATATTATGTTCTGAGATATTTTTATAGGTACTCCTACTCATGTGTTTATCAAATTTTGCTGCTAGCAATTTTTCTTATTTTTATTGTCTTTTTGTATTTAGCATTATTCAAAAAAAGAAAAAACAGAAAAGAAAAAAAGAGAAAAGAAAGAAAAGAAGAAAAGAAAAAGAATAGTGGTATTAGTTATTAATGAGTAGTTGTAGTCCTTTTCATTCATTTTTATCTCAGAATTTTAGTTTGCATGTCCCTTTTACTTGATGATTTGTGAATACTTGTGATTAACCTTTTGCCATGTTTCTATCTAACCTGTGAACCTAGCCCCATTACAACGTTGAATAAAGTCTTTATGATCTATTAGCTCATGTGATCTGAATGAATGATAATTGGTGAAATTGTAAGCCTATGGTAGTGCAACATGTTAGAGTGAGATTTGACCGAAACCATTTCCCTTAAACACTTGAACGTAAGAGCAAAATCCGTGAGAAGAATTCATTTTGATTTCATGTTTGCTTTTAAACAAAGATGTCATATTTTGACTTTGTATATTTGCATTGGTGAATGGATTGTGTACACTTGATCTTGTGAAGGATAAATTGACTGAGTGTAGTGGCTTGACATATTTGCTCGAGGGCGAGCAAAGGTTCAGTGTGGGGGAATTTGTTAAGTTATTAAATTGCACTTATTTTGGACTTAATTATCGTCAATGTGTTGAAATTATTATTCAAGCTTAATGGGATTATCTTACAATTGTTTATAGATGGTTTTCAACATCTTAGAGAGGAAAAGGAATAAAAAAAGATGCAAAAGAATGAAGAAAATCTGAAATTCTTACTCTGACAGCAATTCAGTGACTAAGCATGGGCATGCCTAAGGAGGGAATAAATCTGCAGATAAACTTTCAGAAGTTAAATTCAAACCAAACACAATCTTTAAAGATTATCTGGCCATCTTTTAAGGGAGTTACCTACCAAAAATAGAAGAGTGCATTATCTGGAGAGAATCAAGAGAAGATAAGGAAGATATAAGCACCAAGAAGGAAGAGTTGGTGATTGACGCATATATACATATATATATACATTAGGTTTTAAAAAGAGAGACGTCGTTGTTAGGCTGCTGTATTTTTTTCTTATTTCTATTCTTTACGTTTTCTGCACAATTTCAATAGGGTTTTCATATTTTTCATTAAAGAACTAGGGATGGAGACTTATTACTTTGTTATTTCTTTTGTTTTCAATTCAATTATGAGTAGCTAAATCTTTTGTCTTGGTTAGGAGATCCATGTTACATGTTATTATGGTGAGATGTTTTGAATACTTATTATGTTATTAATGAACATTGCATATCTTCAGATCTATTCTTTTTAATCGAATTTGTTGGTTTCTAGGTACGCAACTAGAGATTAATTGGTTCAACCGCTAGATTACCGGAATATGACGTTCAGTTTCGATAATCATAAGTAGCAATCAGAATTAACTTCTCTATGTTAGAGTTGAATATTCTAAGAATATATTCACTTGATTGATTGCATGTCGTACATGTATTTCACTTACTCATTGGTTCTTGATTTTTAATGCTATTATTTGATTATACCTATGATCGTATCTAGGTTGTCTTTTAATATGAATGCTAGGATACATGTTCCTAGTCATTACCCATAGGAGAAATTTCCCCCAATGAATGTTTATTAATGATTGCAATTTTATGTCAAGGATCCTTAATAGCATGATAACATTAGTGACCCGAAACTAAGGTATTTTGTTATTGATTTTTCATATTTAAGTATTGCTTTTGATTTAAGATTTTTCCTTTGATTTTCTGATATTATCGTGATTTAAACACTCCCCCTTTTTTACTTTTGTTAATTGGTTCGTTTGAATTTGTAACTCATTACTGTAAAGATTCCTCGTGGGAACGATATCCGCTTACCGGTACTACATTAATTTGTTTTAACGGAAGTGATTTCTTTTATATTTGGTTATAGGCAACAGCATCACTAATAATGTCAGGAGACCCCATAAAAGGAAATTGATCTAAACTTAATAGCTAACCAATAAAGTACATAAGTGATGAGAATTTGGGTTTGTAACATCCCATTTCCATAGAACACATACCCAACATTCCAGAGAACATGCGAGGACGTAACCGACGGAAGCGGCTTGTTAAAGCAGTCATATAGAATATAAACATTTCAAAAAAACTAAGTTCCCTAATTTCATTCATGAACATAAACATTCATTGTCATTACACTCCTTGCATTTGATTCGTGAACATAAATATCCATTTTGTTATTACACTCATAACTTATATTTATACAAAACATAATATGTCAAAGTTCACAACTCTATGCAATGTTTTAGTATCAGCTAACCAAACCTTTGAGCTATTTTTGGTTCCAAAATGGACAATGCTAGGTTGCTTCTAGATTGTCTTAGAGATTAGGTTGTCCTGGTACCTGAAAATTAACGATGCAATTTGATGAGTTTATGAACTCAGTGAGTGAACCATTATCGATGTGTTCACTTAAGCTAAGACACAATATTGTAAACACATATAATCTAAGTTCTCAAACACTTCATATTATTTGAACTTAAATCCTAATTATCACATCATTTAATTATCTAACAAATCATAATATATGTGTCTCACATTTTAACTAACAAATTGGAAACACAAACATTTTATATTACTATTTTAACATAATTTAGTAAATTTCTCACAACAGTTCACATAACACATACATTATATATATATATGCAAACGGACATTTGACTCCATTTTCTTTTTAATTTTGTTGTAACCTAGCATCTATTTAACTTTATCATATCCATTGCGGATACTGAACTTATTTTAGATGTTATTCTGTACCCATTGTGGGTACTAGGCTCATTAATCGTTAAGCTCATAGCTCTTTATGCACATTTCTGAGCTTTAAGCTCCTTTTTCATTTTGGTTGCTTCGGTCACAACTCCTTTATCTGACCATGCATATCAATATCATGACATGCATCATTTGACATAATATGCTAGCAATCACTTCCATCCAGTGTACATAGTCATTTATCACATTCGTCAGACCTAAGCCTTGCATTCAACATTCAGTTGAGCTTTTATTTCCCACATTCACATACACGTAATTAACACTCCCAATACAATCCTGAATATTGAACTCCTTGGATAATCAATTGTCTAGAATCATCAATATCGCAATCATATCTAAATCATTCCAACATATATAAATAAAAGGAATATGCTCAAAATTACACATCTAGGTTACTCATAGTATGCTCAAAATTAGCAATTGCCTTGACGATCTGACAATGTTTGGATGTTGTCGGTCAATTTGTGCTTTTATATCATACAATACACACATTTTTACACATTACTAATTTGTTTAATCAATTGAGTACTCAATCATACACATGTATATGTGTTATGTTAACTGTATGCTCAATTGACAATCACAGGTTTGTAACCTTATTCACAAATCTTGATCATTCATTCATCATAGCTGGTATATATCTTGTTTGCAATTAGGTAATGCTTTAAGTAAGTTTAGTTACTCTTAATTCATCAATCATACATTCATTAATCCTTTTCTAGCATTTTAATTGCAAAATTTTCCAATTCTTCTAAAAAAAAGTTCCTATATATCTTAAATTTCTAACAACATAAAGTTAATATAGTTTGGTTCAATATTCTGCGAGTTATACCCAAAATATTAAAGACTACACCAAGTACTCAACTTCTAGACAAATTTCAAAACTTTTAGGGATAGAAAAAAAATACAGTTCCTTCATAAACATTGTAGGCATATGTATCTAGTTTAATATAAAATTAAAATCATCCCATTTGGATATTTACAAATCAAGATATGGCTAAAATACAGATGCCTGTTTAGTGGAAACACTCCATCTAACATATTCCAGCACACTTTATCATCAACATCTTATACAATTCATCTCTAATCAATCATCATGTATGTTATATTCATATATATCACAATAAAGCAATAAAATACTTACTTATTTATCTCAAAATATCTTCAATTGATAAGCTAACAAGCCTCGCAAGCATTCAAACATACTCTAAGAATAAGATGGAATGAGAAGGATTTCTAAACACAAGATGAAGGTTAAAAAATTTTGGAAAAAATCCAAGTGTTATAGAGGAGGTGTGACAATGTCGTTGATGTGAAGAAAGGAGAAGAAAACATAATACCAAAACATGAAAGAGGGTGTTCTTACAAGTGTGAGAGATATGGGTGAGGAGTGTGGTAAAGAAAATTGACTTTTGTCATGCCAAGTGTCAAGCTAAGAGTCATGCTATGTGTTTTTCTCCTACACTCTCAATTGTCACTCCCTTATTAGTCCATTTGTCATTTATTCTTTAGAACATATGTCACTCTATTTGTTGCTCTTTTATTCAAGACAATTGTCACTCTATTATTGATGCCACATATCACCATCTCATAGGCTCATTCAACGTATCCCATGTATCATTTTATCTTGCCCTTTTAACACTTTTCTTAGACTAAATGCATATATCACTTTATCAATCACTCAATTAGAACAATAAATTCCCAATTCACTAATTATAATTGATCAAATAAAATTCAAGACATAATCAACACACAAGCACGTCATAATCATTTTAGATCTTTCATACCCTGGGATATATTAATGAGTGCATGTACTATTTTTACAATGTCCCAAAAACATGATTCACGTGTATATGTAAATGTGATGCATCCAAATGAAATGCACTTGTTGACTTCTCATATGATGACTCAATCTAATATTTAAATTCCTAAGTGTAGGAATAGGCTACTACAATTCTCCCTCTTAAGAAATTTTGTCCTCGAATGTTTTTCTTACCTGATTGATTAAACACTATTTTCTCATGTTCTCTTTAGTCTCCCATGTAGCTTCTTCTCTTGAATGATTCCTCCAAAGAACTTTAACCAATGGGATTATTTGATTTCTCACTTGTTTAGTTTGATATCCCACTATCTTGAACGACTCTTCTACATAACTCAAATTATTTGCAATCTCTACTTCCTGTATAGGTATCACATGGGCCGCGTCTGATTGATGTCTTTTGAGCATACTAATATGGAACACATTGTGAATCTGAGCCATCTCTATTGATAGTGTTAATCTGTATGCCAATGGCCCAACTCTTTCTATGACCTCATATGAACCAATGTATTTAGGGCTCAACTTACCCTTTTTACGGAACCTTAGCACTCCTCACTAAGGCAATACTCTTAAGAACATTTTGTCTCCCACTTAATACTCTATATCTCCCTGATGTTGATCTACATAACTTTTCTACCTATCTTGAGCCGCTTTAACTCTAGTGTAGATCAACTTCACCTTTTCAATAGTATCTTGAATTAACTCTGGGCCTTTAATAATTCTTAGACCCTCTTCATTCCAATTCAAAGGCAATCGACTCTTCCTTCCATATAACACCTCATACGAGGCCATATCGATGCTACTATGGTAATGATTGTTATAAGCAAATTCAATGAGAGTTATATATTGGTCCCATGCTCCTTAAAACTCCAATACATAAGCTCTAAGCATATCCTCAATAGTCCTGATAGTCTTCTCACTCTGTCCATCTGTCTGAGGATGAAATGTTGTACTGAAGTTCATCTTTGTACCCAAAGTTGTCTGTAAACTATACTAGAATTTAGAAGTGAATATGAGATCTCAATCAGACATAATAGATGATGGAATACCATACAATCTCACAATCTCATTCACATGTCTCTGGGCCAACTAGTCCAATGTGTTATTCTCTTGTATAGGTAAGAAATGTGCCAATTTCATCAATTTATCGACAATAACCCATATGGTGTCATATTATCTCAGAGTCCCCAATAATCCCATAATAAAATCTATAGTGATTCTCTCCTATTTTCACTCCAAAATACGTAGTGACTGTAACTTTCCAGCTGGAGCCTAATGCTCAGCTTTAATCCATTGACAAGTCAAGCACTTAGTAACGTACTTTGCTACTTGCTTCTTCATCTTTAGCCACCAAAAATGTTGTTTCAGTGTGTTGTATTTCTTGGTAGTACTAGGATGCATAGCATAAGCTGCCACATGAGCCTCCTCTAAAATCTCTTTCCTCAGATCGTCAACATCTGGTACACACAATGTTTATTTCAACCACAATGTATCATTTCTCAATTCAAACTCAAAATTTAAATCTTGTCTCAACTTTTCAATAAGCTTCTCAAATTCTAGATCTTTACTTTGGGCTTTCCTGATCCTTTCATGTAATATCGGTCTAAGCTTCAGTATAGCTAACAGTGTTTCATTATGTCCCAAATTCAACTCAACATTTAGTGCTCTCAATTGTACTAGGCTTAGAAACCTCAAAATTTGAATCTGTGCCACACTATTAGTAGATTTTCTACTCAATGCATTAGCTACTACATTAGCTTTGCTAGGATGATACTCAACCATACAATCATAGTCTTTTAGCAACTCAATCCATCTCATTTGTCTCATATTCAGCTCCTTCTGACTTAACAAATTTTTAAAACTTTTGTGATCTGTGAATATCTGAAATGTCCCACTATATAGATGTCTCCAAATCTTTAAAGCAAACACCACTGGATAGTTGAATTCATAGCGTCTGAACTTTCTTTATGCATATGCAATTACTCTGCCATACTGCATCAAAACACATCCTAACCCCTGATGTGAAGCATCACTACATACTATATATCCTCTACACCTAGATGGAGTGGCTAACACAGGTGCTATAGTTAGTCAGTGTTTCAATGCCTCAAATCTCTTCTAACACTTATCATTCCCATTTGAATGATACATTCTTCTTTAAAAAATTTGTCAAAGGGGATGAGATCAAAGAAAACCCTTCGACAAACCTCCTGTAATAACTGGCTAATCTAAGAAAACTCCAAATCTCATATGCATTTCTTGGGACTTCCCACTTCATTACTGCTTTAATTTTCTTTTGGTCCACCGGTATAACCTGTCCAGATATTATATGACCCAAAAATACTACTTGATTTAGCCAGAATTCAAATTTATTAGACTTGTCATACAACTGCTTCTCCCTCATGATTTGTAGGACCACCCTCAAGTGCTCAGAATGTTCCTCACTACTTCTCGAGTATGCCAATATGTCATCGACAAAAACAATCATAAAGCGATCTAGATATGGCCAAAATTGTTGGATTGCCTATGGCATGTGCATTCATAATACGCAGCAGAATAGGCCATATTATACAACAAAAGTATAACCGAAAACACACAACAAATACGGATTTACCTCTTGACGCGGATTGGGATTTGTTTTTCAGATTTGTAGACGCTATGATGCGCGAACGTCCTCTACCAATATCCCACAAGGA
>JANZXR010360231.1:0-20717 GCA_027575705.1 Erythroxylum echinodendron
GTCTGCATTGTATTTCTTTATTTCATACTGAATTGTATATTCCGCAAATTTTTGTATCATTTGTAATTAAATATTACTGTATGTAATAATTTTTTTTGGAATTGGAAATGTTTTGTATTTGTAATGGGCCCAAATGGCTATTGAAAACTCTGTTTACTATATTATTAAGTTTGAAAAAGTTTGAGAATAGAGTGGGCTCGATTTGGTTATCCATTTTCATACTTTATGTGATGGTTTTTTTTGAAACATTTGTACTGAAATTTGAATGATCGAGTGCTATAGCATGCTACCCTTACAGGGCACGAACTCAGATATCCCTTAGGATGTCGGGTACGTGTGTTACGGGAGTGGGGTGTTACAGGTAAGCTCATTTGACACCAATGCAAATAGAAAAGGACTTTAAGTGGAGCCTTGTTGTGGACCAATACCAATAGAAAATGCTTCTGTGTCATCCCTTATCATCTTTATGCTAGTCAATGCTCCTTCATTCATATCTCTAATAACACATATATAGGTCATAGGAATTCCCTTTGCCTCCAAACAACTCCATAAGATTTCCTTAAGAACCCTACCATATGCCTTCTCCAAATCAATAAAAATTATATGTAAATCACGTTTTCATTCACTATAGCATTCCATAAGCCTACAGAGTAGATGTATTGCTTCTGTTATGGACCTACCAGATATAAATATAAATTGGTTGGTCGATATAGAAGTAACTCTCTGGACTCTCTTTTCAATTACCTTCTCCTACAGCTTCATGGTATGACTTGTTGATTTAATGCCTCTATAGTTGTGACATCGTTGGATGTCCCCCTTTGCCTTGTATAATGGGATCAACCTACTCAATCTCCATTCATCCGGCATTTTGGGTAACTCTAGGTTCACATTAAAAAGCTAAACTAACCACTTAATACTGACTATTCCTATTTGCTTCCATACCTCTATAGGGATCTCATCCAGCCTTACTACCCTTCTGCTCCCCATCTCTCTCAAAACCTTTGTAATTTCTCCCTTTGTGACCCTTTCACATTGGGACTAGTTGGGAAAAAGCTCTGATACTACAAGTTCTCCTAACTCTATGTTGACCAAGATGCCTTCTTTATATAAGCCATAAAAGTATCTCTGCCACCTACTCTTGATGGCCTATGCCTCCGTGAGTACCTGTCCTGTTTCATCACGTATGTAGCAGACTTGATTGAAATCCCTCAACTTATATGCCCTATCTTGCGCCAACTTGAAAATTCTTTGTGCTCCCTTGTATGTCTCCAAATCCTTTGACATAACCTCGTATGCTTCTACTTTATCTACTGAAATTGTCTTCTTTGCCTTCTGCTTTGCCAGTTTGTACTCTATTAGTCTCCCGCTCCGCATCTGTTGTACTTGCTACTAGATCTTTGTATGCTCTCTTTTTTGTGTTTACTATCCCTCGAACCTCTTTCGACCACCACCAGGATTCCATCCATTAGCCTCTCTGCCCTTTAGAGACTCCTAGGAGTTTTGTAGCAGTCTCTCTCACTATAGGAGCTACTCCCTCCTACATCCAATTTGCATCCCCTCTCACAGCTGAGACAACTCTTTTTAAGTCAGGAATACTTCGCTTCTTTTATTGATTTTGATGAAAATCAAATAATAATAATAAAAGATGCATGTGAGCTGTTTTGATGAGTTTGTTAAGTGCGCAGATAAATGTAAGTAGCACAAATTATCAAATCAAGATGATATTCAAGACCAAACGAAGTCACATGGCTAAGACGAAGTCGACCAGACGAAGTCACATGTCTAAAGTGAAGTCATAAGATGAAGCAAAGTCATAAGACGAAGTGAAGTCGTAAGACGAAGCAAAGACATAGGACGAAGCAAAGACATAAGACGAAGTGAAGAGATAAGAAAAAGCATATAAATCAAATAAAGATGATATAATTGAAGAATAATCTATAATGTTAATTAGTTAGTTAGTTAGAGTTAGTTATAGGACTCAACTAATAACTGATCTCTGCAGATTCTACAAGCAGTTTTCTTAAGAAGACTATTGGAGAATTAGACTATAAATATCAGTTATAGTCATAGACAAAATGAACAACTTTGAATTTTCAACTCTTAACTCTCTACTCACACGAAATAATTCTGTGATCAAATGAGTATCCTATAAAAATATCCTGAGTGAAAAGAAGGAAGAAGAGAGATTAAGAACACCTGTAATATGAGTTTAGAAAACTCAAGAGGCTCTAGAAGTGAGAAATAATATTTGTAAAGTTGCAAGAGATAGTGAAATCTCAGATAAACTCTGAGGACTGGACGTAACCCAAAGATTAAGGATGAACCAGTATAAATCGCGGTGTCATATTCTCTAATCCTTATCTTTTTAATTTCTTGTTGTTAGAAGAATAGATGCTATTTCTGCTATTGCATTACTCAAACAAAATAAGTGTGTTGCTTTGTAATCGTCTGAATTTTTCAAGAAATTCAAGAAGTTCTTAAAGATTACTATTTTAGATGATTTAACACAATTCAACTCCCCTTCTTGTGTATTTTACATATTATACATGATTTCTATAATAACAAGTGATTTACTTCAGTTGGTATCAGAGCGAAGTTTCCAAGAAACATTGTTACAAACTGAGGATAAAGATCCATGGCTAAATCACATGTTTTTATAGCTGAAGGTGCCTTAGTCACCAGACCTCCTGTATTCAATGGTGAAGACTATCATTATTGGAAGGACAGAATGTGTCTCTTCATAGAATCCACACACATTGATCTTTGGGATATTATTGAAAGTGGTCCATATATTCCAAAAGACTATGAAGGGAAAACCATCTCTCGTGACTAATAGTTAGCTGATCTGAAAGCTCGTGTTCAATTAAATTCAAAGGCCAAGTTCTTTTTAAGTTGTACTCTAAGCATAAGTGAATATGATAAGGTTAATGGATGCGAATTTGCAAATGCAATATGGGACATATTAGCCATTGCTCATGAAGGCACAAACCAGGTGAAAGAATCCAAGATTGGTATTCTTGTTCATCAGTATGAGCTGTTCAAGATGAAAGATGATAAGTCTATTGATCAAATGTTTGGATGATTCCAAACAATCATTAATAGACATAAAGCTCTGGAGAGCATCTACGATAGTCAAGATCATGTCAGAAAGATCCTCAGAAGTCTTCCAAAAAGATGGAGACCTAAAGTAATAACAATATAAGAGGCTAAGGATTTAAGCATGCTAAAGCTAGATGAATTGCTTGGTTCACTGAAAATCCATGAAGTTGAGCTTGATGCAGAAGATAAACCCAGAAGGAACAAATCTATTGCATTAAAGGTTGGTCAGAAGAATTAGGAAATGCAGAAAAATAGAAGCACGTCTTCAAAAGCATTAAAGATTAAAGAAATCAAGAATGATGATTATAGTGAATCTGTTCAAGATTTAAGTGAAAATGAAGACAAACTATCTTTCATTTCAAGAAAAATTAGAAAGATATGGAAAAAGAAAACAAAGGAAATAAAGACTCCTCTTTAAAAAGGATTAGCCAAGATGATTTAAAGAATGCGAAAAGCTCTATCGTCTGCTATGAGTGTAATAAACTAGGACATTACAAGTTTGAATACCCTTGCTTAAAAGAAAACAAAAGAGGAGTCAAGGAAATAAAAAAGGCATGATGGCAACATGGGAAGATATGGATTCATCTGAATCTGAATTAAACTCAGAATCATCAGAGCAAGCAAACATATGCTTGGTAGTTGAAGGTGAAAGCGATGATGAGGTAATCTCTGACTTTAATGATCTTCAGCATGCCTATTTAGAATTGTTAGAAGATTCACATGCTATTCTAAAACAATATAGATTGTTGAAAAAGAAATTTGCTGAAAATTCTAAGATCACAAAAATCTTATAAGAAGAAAACATCTGCTTTAAGAAACAAGTAGACAATATGAAAAAGAAAGTAACTATAGATAGATCTGAGGAGATTAATTAGTTAAAACAAAGGATTAATATTCTTTCAGCAGATTTATCAAAATTTACTGAGAGTATAAAAACATGAATGATATGATTGGAAGTTGTAGACATGCAGATGATAAAAGTGGTTTAGGCTTTTCTGGTAGAAATACAATTCATAATAGAAATGTTCTTCGTAATAGGAATTTTTTTCCTAATAAAAAGAAAAAGAAACAGTACTCTTATTATTATTCTAAGTATAATTGTAAGACTAACTCCAAAAGACCAATAAAATATGGGTAACTAAGGAGGATATAGTATATACTGCTGGTCTCTTTACTAGGAAGAAGCAACCACCATCAATAGTACTTAGATAATGGCTGCTCGTGACACATGACGGGCAGAAGGTATATTTTCCTAGACCTACAACATAAATAAAGAGGATTAGTAACTTTTGGAGACAACCAATAGGGTAAAATAATTGGCAGCGGCAAAATTGGTAAAGATTCCTTTTTGTCTATTAATAATTGTATGCTAGTTAATGGTTTAAAGCATAATCTAATCAGTATAAGTCAATTATGTGATTCTGGTTTTGAAGTATCCTTTAATCAAAATTCTTGTTTAGTTAGAAACAAGGACGGGTCCATATTCTTTTCTACCAAGAGACGAAACAATCTCCATAGAATTAACTTAGATGATTTGAAAAGTCAAAATATTTCTTATCTTATATCAAAAGATGATGAAAAACTGATTTGGCACAAAAAGCTAGGTCATGTTAGTTTTAAACACATTTCCAAATTATTTAGACATGATTTGGTAAGAGGTTTACCAAAGATAAGTTTTAACAAAGATTTCTTTTATGAGAGTTGTCAGAAAGAAAAACAGGTTAAAACATCCTTTCGTTTAAGAATATTGTAACTTCATTTAGACCTCTAGAGCTATTATATATAGATTTGTTTGGTCCAACCGAAACAATAAGTCTTGGTGGAAAGAAGTATGGTCTTGTAATTGTTGATGACTTTACTAGATTTTGTTGGATATTATTTTTATCTCATAAAGATGATTCTTTTAAATACTTTAAAGTCTTATCCAAAAAGTTACAAAATGAAAAAGGAATTTCTATTGCTAGAATTAGTAGTGATCACGGTGGAGAATTTAAAAATGAAAAATTCAAAATGTTTTATAAAGAGAATGGAATTTTTCATAATTTCTCTGCTTCTAGAACTCCTCAACAAAATGGAGTTGTAGAAAGAAAGAACAGGACGATTCCGGAAATGGCAAGGACTATGCTATGTGAAATGAATCTTCCTAAGTACTTCTGGGCAGAAGCTGTAAATATAGCTTGTTATATTCAGAATAGAGTATTTTTGCGACCTATTCAAAAAAAAAAACTCCATATGAGTTATGGAAGGGAAGAAAACCAAATATTTCTTACTTTCATCCTTTTGGTTGCAAATGCACTATCTTGAATACAAAAGAAAATTTAGATAAATTTGATTCTAAGATCAATTCAGGAATTTTTCTAGGTTATTCTATTAGATTTAAAGCTTATATAGTTTATATAATCTTATTTCTAAATTTGTTGAAGAATTTATGCATGTAAAGTTTGATGATGATTATCATCTAGATAAGAGAGATGATTCTGATGATGAAACTCTATCTTCTCCTTTAGTTAGTAACCCAGATGATTCACTATCAGATGATCCATTTGATAAAGTAGTAGATCTCTCTGAGAACATTAGTTTAAGAAAAGATTAGAGATACAAATCTTCTCACCCAAAAAATCTGATTATAGGAGACACATCAGAAGGATTAAGAACTAGATCTAAGTTCAGGAGAGAGGCTAATGTAGCTTTTGTTTCAAAATTAGAACCTAAGAAAATTGATGAAGCTCTTTAAGATGAAGCTTGGAATTTAGCTATGCAAGAGGAGTTAAATCAATTTACTAGGAATAAAGTCTGGTCTTTAGTCCCTAAACCATCCAATAAATCTATCATAGGAACTAGATGGCTATTCAAGAATAAACTCGATGAATTAGGGAAGGTATCCCATAACAAAGCTAGATTAGTAGCCCAAGGCTATAATCAATAAGAAGGAATAGGCTACTATGAAACATATGCTCCTATAGCTAGATTAGAAGGTATTAGGATCTTACTTGCATATGTTGCTTTTTATAATATAAAACTGTTTCAAATGGATGTGAAAAGTGCCTTTTGAATGGTTTTATAGAAGAAGAAGTTTATGTAAAACAACCCCCTGGTTTTGAAGACATTGATAAACCAAATTATGTGTATAAACTTCATAAAGCTTTGTATGGATTGAAACAAGCTCCTAGTGCTTGGTATGATCGTCTTAGTTCTTTTTTGATTAAGAATGACTTTATTAGAGGTCAAGATGATAAAACTTTATTTCGTAAATGTATTAAAAATGATTTTATTGTTGTGCAAATATATGTATACGATATCATTTTTGGTGTAACTTCTAAGAAGTTATGTTCAAATTTTGAGAGTCTTATGAAAAGTGAATTTGAAATAAGTATGATGGGTGAATTAAAGTTCTTTCTTAGTTTGCATACTAGACAGAATGAAGAAAAGATCTTTATTCATCAACAAAATTATATCAAAGAACTTTTATTCAAATATAAAATGGAAAATGTTAAACCAATGTCAACTCCTATGCATCCATCAATCGTCTTATCTAAGGATGAAGATGGTATTGATCAAACTCTTTTTAGAGGAATTATTAGTTCTTTGTTTTACCTAACTGCAAGCAGATCTGATATAATGTTTAGTGTTTATTTGTGTGCAAGCATATCCTAGAGAATCTCATTATATTGCTGTTAAAAGAATATTAAGATACTTGGCAGGTTCTACTGATTTTTGCTTAATGTACAATAAAGGTAAAGATTTCATATTAATTGGCTTCTGTGATGCTGATTATGTTAGAGATAGGATTGATAAAAAGAGTATAAGTGGAGGTTGTCACTTTCTTGGTCAAGCAAGAGGCAAAGTTCAATTGCTTTATCTACTGCAAAAGCTGAATACATGTTAGCTGCAAGCTATTGTTCACAAATATTATAGATAAAGTATCAGTTAGAGGACTACTTTATCTAAGAAGATCAAATTCCAATCTTCTGTGACAATACAAGTGCTATCAATCTCTCAAAGAATCTAATACAACATTCAAGGGCAAAGCATATTGAAGTTAGACATCATTTTATAAGAGACTATGTATGGAGAGGGATCATCAATCTACAATTGGTTGAGACAAATAAAAAATGGGCAGATATCTTCACCAAACCCTTAAGCGAAGATAGATTCAAAGAAATAAGATGAAATCTGAACATGGTAATGTTAAATGATCGTTCGTCTGAAACTCCATGACCCAGACGAAACATCCTAATGAAATAAAAAGGTCGTAAGGAATAGTAACGGTAATTTTCACTCGGTAGTATCAATTTTATGATTACTTATGGATCAGTCATAGACGTTACAAATGGTAACTTTTTAAGAGTGTTTATAAAAAGAAATCTCTCAAAATCTTCAACACTCTACATTTTAGAATTTTCTTAGTAACCGACCTGCTTCAAAGTGCTCTCAATAAAGACGATTCAATCTTCTGTTCTCTACATCAAATATTTCTTATTTTCATTTCGTATCTTTCTCTTAATTGTTTATATATACTAACCTCGCTTCTTTAAGCAAAATACATTTCTGTGTTTAGTGTTTATACATTACAGATTACAAAAATGTCGAAATCTCTTGTCTATAAGAGACTCGTTGATTTCACTGCTCAGAAGGAAGATCGAATGGATATCGAACTTGAGATCAAAGTAGCTGGATGGGAGAATTTCTTTAACATTATATAAGTTCTAGAAAAATGCAAAGGTGGTAGATAACATCTTGGTATCAGTAGTAGACAGAATGTCGGTGATTGTTTCATAAGATTTTATTGTAAGGGTTACTGAATGTCTAAATAAAGGAGCAAAATTGTTCAACAATACAAAGTGGATTACTCAGAGTCACATAAATGAAGACTACATCAATCGACAACTATATGGATCAAGTAATTAGGAGTCAAGAAATCTTCAAACTTAACTCTGAAGGCTAGGGTTCTTCATTCAATTCTTCTTCACTGTATTTTTCCAAGAGTGCGATCAAAGGATTTTGTGATGATGAATGATGAGCATTGTCTGTTTCATCTACTCACACACCGATCTATTAGTCTTCTGTTCTTGATTCTGACCTACATGATAACGACTAAGGAGGATTATCATCTGAAGAGTGGTTCGTTACCTTACGGTATGCTATTGACAAGATTCTTCAAAGAATCTGGAATCCTACTTAATAAGGGACATAGAGTAAAGTTGAATATTAAAAGTGTTATCAATACCTCTACTATTCGCAAAATGGGGATTAAGACTGAAGCTGAAACGGATAAATATTTCATATCGACAGCACAGTCTAAAGGGGAGCTTTCAATCAGAAGAAGTTGGAAAGAAGATGTTTCATCTGGTATGCAATCAAAACCTTAATCAACCGGAAGAATCTTATCTAAGGTGTCAAAAGTTGAACAATCGTCTTATAAGGCAATACAAGCTAAGATGATTCCTGAAAGGAAGGAAAGTGTAAAGGTTCAACAACTAACTCATAAAGTGTCCTTTAAGAGGAAGGCTAAGACGTTCCAATCATAAAGGCCCGAGAAGTCTAGAAGGTCATCAATGATTGATGACCTTACGATAGCAAGAACAAAAAAAGAAAAAAACTCTGATTCTTGGTCAAGTTTTTTAAAGTGCAAAGGAACAACAACAATAACAACAACAACCTACTAAAGCAATTGTCTCTATCCCTCAAACTCAATCAGAACAACCGTATGGAGAGATAGAGATAAAAAGGAAGTTAGTATTTGAGCAGAAGAAGTCTCAATAAGAACTCTCTTCTAAGCCGACAGAAGAATATAGGAAAAAGAAGAAGATTAAGAAAAAGAAGGTTAAAAAGCATCAACCAATTTGCAACCCTCCTTAACTAATGAAGAAAGAGGATTTGAAGATGAAGATTATAGAATAATCAATACCTGATCGAAACAAAGGATCAATTATCATCAGAGAACCTCCTAAGTGGAAAGTTAAGGTTCAATTTGAACCTGTAACAGTAAATGATCAGACGATACATCTTCTTAGTCCTGAAGAAAGAAAATTGTATGGTATTCTGCGAGATGAAAAGGCAGAACCATATCCATTGAAGATGACAAAAAATCCTTACACAATCTACCCAGTGACAAGCAAAATAACAATAAAGATTGTACCAGATGTACAACCTAGATGTCCAACACTGATAGACAGCAAAGACAAAGACAAGAAGAAGAAATTTCTTGAGAAACAAGAAGATGATCTCATAGAAGAAGAAATTCGAGTGGCAATGAAGAATATAGACAATGTATGTCGTGCAGTTCAACATATAGGAATCTATATTTAACATCACATATCAAGGCCATTAGGAAGTAACTTTGGCAGATCAACCATAGATGAAAGTTTCAAGGTCGTTAGGACAATATTGGAAGGAAGATACAAAAATATTACAATTAAAGGTATCAATTTCTACTTAGAAACCTTTGGGCATTTACTTATTCTTTTAAACCCTTAGGTTTCATTCCTTCTGTCAAAGATATCCTACACCTTCTAGGAAAACCAATTTTCAAACTACCCAAACCTGATGATCTTGACATTCCACACCAAACACAACCTTTCCAATTACCCTCCATCAAAATTATTGACTTAGACGATTCAATCAGAAAATTGTCTGTCTCTGAGTACCTTCATCCACTAAGTGAAAAGCTACAAAATTCTACCAATAATTTAGAGTTCTTACAGCATTTCATCACATGGACTAAAGCTACTTAAAAGCAGAAGGAAGATCAAGGAGCCTATTCAAGAGATGGATACTAAGTTTGATGATCTAAGTGACTTAGTGGGTGATCTACGTGAGGAAGTAGCACTTCTACATGTGACTATAGAAGAAGACCTCAAAATGATCCGCACTGATATTCAACATATGTTCTCTGAAATCTTAAAGCGGTTGAAATGATATTTTTTGATTAATAACAAATAGAGGGAGAATAGTAAAAAGGAAAGGAGAATTAGTATTAGAATTCTTATCTATGCATTGTATATCTTGCATTATTCGTCTAAATAAATATATTATTTGTCTGAAAATTATTCATCTGAATAGTATCATTATCCATTTGAGTATCTTTTATCTTTTAATATTATGATTATTTGTTATCATAAAAAGGGGGAGATTGTTAAGTCAAGAAGACTTCACTTTTTCTATTGATTTTGATGAAAATCAAATAATAATAATAAAAGAAGTGTGTGAATTGTTTTGATGAGTTTGTTAAGCGCGTAGATAAATGTAAGTAGCAAAAATCATCAAATCAAGATGATATTCAAGACCAGACGAAGTCACATGACTAAGACGAAGTTGACCAGATGAAGTCACATGTCTAAAATGAAGTCATAAGATGAAGCGAAGTCATAAGACAAAACGAAGTCCTAAGATGAAGCAAAGACATAAGACAAAGTGAAGACATAAGATGAAGTATACAAATCAAATCAAGATGATATAATTGAAGAATAATATACAATGTCAGTTAGTTAGTTAGTTAGAGTTAGTTATAGGACTCAACTAGTAATTGATCTTTGAAGATTCTACAAATAGTTTTCTCAAGAAGACCATTGGAGAATTGGACTATAAATATCAGTTGTAGTCATAGACAAAATGAACAACTTTGAATTTTCAACTCTCAACTCTCAACTCACACGAAATAATTCTGTGATTAATTGAATATACTGTAAAAATATCCTGAGTGAAAAAAAGGAATAAGAGAGATCAAGAACACCTATAACGTGAGTTTAGAACACTCAAACAATATCTTTTCTAGTGAAAAGGAAGGCTAGAGCCTGAAGGCTAAGATAGTAGATAAAGAATACTTTGTGAAAGAGATCTGAAGAGGCTCTAGAAGTGAGAAATAATACTTTTAAAGTTGCAAGAGATAGTGAAATCTCAGATAAACTCTGAGGACTGGACGTAACCCAAAGGTTAAGGGTGAACCATTATAAATCACGGTGTCATATTCTCTAACCCTTATCTTTTTAATTTCTTGTTGGTAGAAGAATAGATACTATCTCTGCTATCGTATTACTCAAACAAAATAAGTGTGTTGCTTTGTAATCATCTGAATCTTTCAAGAAATTCAAGAAGTTCTTAAAGATTACTATTTTAGACGATTTAACACAATTCAAACCCCCTTCTTGTGCATTTTACATATTATACATGATTTCTATAATAACAAGTGATTTACTTCAGCTCTACACTAGATTTGAGTCTTAAATCGTTCCATTATGTCCCCTTTTAGATTCCACCATTTAATTTTATGACATCGCTGAGTAAATTGATGTGTCCACCATCTCTTAATTCCTATATCTAAAAACAACAATTTATACGGGGTTGATAAGTATGCAGTCGGAAACACTTTGCAATCCTTGCACCATGCTTTACCTCTTTTCCTGACAAGGAAATAATCAATCTGTGTCTTGATTGTGCTACTCTTAAACGTCACTAAGCATGCCTCATTTTTCTTATAAAAGGAATTGGCTATCACTAGCTCAAACATCACGGTCATGTCCAATATGGCATTTCCACTTTCATTTCTAGTGTCGTATCTAAAACCCACATGAGTTCTTGTGTATCCATCTGAAATAGCCCCTATATGCCCATTAAAATCACCTCCTAAGATAATCTACTCAGAATTAGGGATTTGTAGGAGCACTCTATCTAGCGCTGCCCATAATACACGTTTTTGTTGTTTGTCTAAACCAGCTTGAGGATTGTAAGCAAATACTACGTTGAGAACCTCCTTGCTAATAACAATTTTAGCCACCATAATCCTATCATTTATCTTTGCGATCCCCACTACTTAGTTTATAAGTTCTTAGACCACTAGGATACCTATCCCATTCTGCTTTTATGTTTTCTTAGAGTATAGTTTGAACCCCCTATCTCCTTTGCTTTGGCTCTCGACCACTTAGTCTCTTGAATGTAGGCTATTTGTATCATGTACTCATCTAAAATCTTCACTAATTCCAAAGACTTTCCTGTGAGGGTCCCTGTGTTCTAAGAGCCTATTCGTAATATATCGCCCCTTTTTTATTCTTGCATGTCACACGCACTGAACCGCTTGCATAGATCTCATCTGTGCAATTAAAAGCCATACCTTCAAGCTCGTGCCCCTCACACTATCCCGTTGTTACTAGCCTAACATGTCCTTATGATATATATATAGATAGATTTATTTTAACCTAACTTAAGTATATATATATGTACTTAATATACTTAAAATAATAATAATAATAATAATAATAATAATAATAATAATAATAATAATAATAATAATAATAATAGTGATAATGAGACCCACTATGGATTTGGGGGAAAACACGAGCATCCTACCTGAGCGGTTTGACTACAAAATTAAAAAAAAAAATTTTATTTTATGTTTTGTATTTGAGGAATATCAAGGAAACACATTAGGTAAGAATCATAATCAATATAATTAAATTATTTGTATTTAATTTTTATAATTACTTTCAATTATTTTTAAAAATAAAAAGTACATTCAATAAATATACTTTTAAGCATAGAATATCCTTAAAATCTATAAATTTCAAATTAATTAAAATATATAATAAAAATATTTTTTATATAATTTAGTTATTAAATTATTTATTTAAATAAAGCCTCCTCTTCCCATTGCCACCGTCTTCTTTAACAAAGCTAGATTTTTTCTGCTTATTCATCCTCTCTTTCTCACTAACTAGGGCTTTGAGAGGGAATATATGAGGAGAAACGGAAAGAGGTGTATTGAGAGTCACATAAGCCTTCTTATGGTCGGGCTTGGAGATGAGCAGACTGTCAAGCTTCCTCTTCCTGCCCTCTATATTGAGTGTACAAACCTTGTCGACGTTGAAGCTGTGGAGTGACTGGAGGACTCACTTGATTTCGATCTTGGAGGCAGATGGAACTATTTTCAAGGTGATTTCTTTGATGTTTCGTGAAGGTTGTGGGTGCTAGCCTGAGAGGAGCTTTAACGGAATGTTCGCGAAGTGCACCACCCTTCTTCCTAATCTGCCTACCATTTTCACGCTCTCTGGTTTCTGGTGGTGTGAGTGAAAGTGTGCGTCTTGGTTAGTTCGTTGGTTATGCGAATATTGTTGTAATGGCAATCACCAAGCCGAAAAAGGTCAGGGGATTCTGTGGATGAGTTCAAGCTCCGACTTGGAATCAAATTTGAAAATTACAGTTGATGTGAAAGCCAACGATAGAAAGCTTTGTTATTTTCGGAGACACGGGAAGACTGGTTCTTTAGAAGGAAGCTACATTCAAGGCTCTGCTCATGTTGGGTCCAGGTTTGATTCTCTTCAACAAAACTATTTCCTTCTACGTGAAAAAATTGGTACTTTTATTTTTGTTTTCAAGGTACATGGAGTATGTGAAGGACGATGGGCTGAGGGGTACATGTCTCCATGAATGGTCCTATTCGTTGGTAGAGGTAAGGGGTGGTAGTTCCAGCCACCCCTGTATTTTGTATTTTGTATTTTGCATTTATGTTCTCATATATGGCAGTGCGATATGTTTTATGTGTATGTAGTTTTTATTTTGCTTATTTCTATTTTTCTGTGTGGTATGTTCCATGTGGTTTTCATTGTAGTTAAGGTTGGTTTTATCTCCCTGTTTCTCGGTTACTTAGCCATTTTATCCATGATTCCCGGGTAAACTAGGTTGGGTTCTCTCCTACTCAACTGAATAGTGTGCGTAGTGGGACTTGCTTTTGCACAAGATTTACTCGAGCTCATCTTCTTTGAATGGCATGCAACTCATGGGGTGAGGGGGATAACACAGCGATACATACACGTCAAACAATAAATGCTCCTACACTTGCGTAGGGTTTTGTAGCTCTATCACACGTCACCTTAGCATGCTTTCTTGAGCATCCTGACAAGTTCAGTTGTTGTCTATTAGAAGCAGTCATTCCTCCTACTTTTGCGACCTGCTCAGATGCCACTTCCGTTTTAAGCTGTCACTATTGGCCCTCAAATTTTTTCGTTGAATTAAGCATAATAGTTTATAGAATAAATATGGAATTAGAATTTTTGCCTTAGAATAATTTTGGGGTCATGATAGAAATTATTTTTGGAAGTTTAATTATTTATAACAATATTGGTAGGATTTTATTTCACTAATTAGTGAAATTAATGCATTAAGAATGGATTGAGGGCTTTTTTGGCATGTCATTTAAGTATAAAAGAGCATAAGCTTATAAGAAAGGGTAAAGTGGACCTTTTGCATTCATTAAGGGTATAATGGGAAGAGGAAGTGTTGTCTTGCAATTAAAGAAGAAAGAAAACGAAAATTGAAGAAAGGAAGAGAGAGAGTGTCGTAGGAGAAGTGGGAGAAGAAGAAAAGAAGAGAAAGCTAAGCTAGGTTTTATCTTTTCTTAGTCTTCAAGAGTGATTTTGGTGTTGTTCAAGAAGAGAAAAAGAAAGAGGAAGAGAAGAGCTCTCTTTTGAGCGAAACATCTCTTTGATTAGTAAAGGTTCAAGGTAAGTTCATGTAAAATCTTTTGGATTTTTGGATGAGTTTTGGTTCAAAGAGCTTAGGAAATACATAGGTATAAGTATTCTAGGATCAATTTCATGCATAAGTTTCTTTGGGTTTTCCAATTGGAATGCATTTTTGAATGAAATTTTTGTCAATGTTGAAGGGAGGCAAGTGAGGCAAGAGGAGCAAGAAGAGAGGCATCTTTAAGCAACTTTTAAGCAAGGAATCAAGATAGGTTACTTGTTTATAGTTGAGTTAATGAGCCATGAGAAATTTTCCAAATCAATAAAGTTAAATGATTTCAATTGCTTTATAAATGTTGCATTTATTGCTTCTTGAATGATTGACGTATATGTTAAATGTTGGTACATGAATCTTGATGATGATTTATGAAATGATGATGGAAATTGTATTTGAAAAATACCATGTTTATGGAAATCATGTTTTCAAAATGTGCCTTTTGGGCAATATGTTACAAGATATGAAATTCATGTTTGTGTGGGTTTGTGGTGTCCATTCTGTTGTCACGTGCACGTTGACTCTATTAAAGGCTTCTTCCACCTGCCCGCTAGTGACATGGAGCTCCTTTATGGACTCCCTCATGTTTACATCTACACAAAAACCACTATGTGTGATTGTGTTAGTTCGTTCTGTTCACGACTTCACAGGACCATTTCAAGAGAATATGTTAGCTCGTTCTGTTTATGGACTACCCAAACCATTTTTTATTGCTTATGTGTTTATGATTTGTTGACAAGTTTGATGAATACATGACTTACGTTGATGATAAATTCCTTGGAAAGTTGAGAATTTGTGAAATAAGTGTTTTATGGTTTCCAAAGTCTTTATATTGCATTTTCAAGCTTCTCATAGGGGTAGAAATTATATACTGGATTTATGGAGAAAACTATACTAATCTAGCTAGAATTAGACAAAGTCTTCTTTTAGAAGGTTGTAGCTTATCTTCTTATCTTTTAAAAGCTATTAAGTATGTAAATTTTGGGTATTGGAGTTGATATATATGAGCATCTTAAGTGGTGATGTTACATAGGAGGTATTTACATGAAAACTATGGTGAATGATGAGAGTTTATGTATGTGATGAGTCATTTGAGTTGAGTTTTGGGAGTTTAACGCACCCAAGTTGGTAATTGAATGTGTAAGGAGTGTTATTGCTTTAGAAGAAATGAAAATGGGAAGTTATGAGTGAACGTGATATTAGAATGGATGTAGGAAGCTTGGGAGAGGCTTAGGAGGGGTTTGGGTAACCCCTATGTCCATTAGACGGACTTTAGGTCTATTAAATGGACCTTCACGGGTCTGTGAGGACCCCTAGCATTGCTAATGTTGGACCTTCTTAGGTGAAAAATGGCTCCCAAGCCTGTCTATGTCCGTTTGAAGGGACATTATGTTCGTTAAACGGACCTTCTCAGGACAGTTACAGTAAATTACAATTTTGACCCCTTTTTGAAGCATAATCTCGCTTTGTGGTCTTCACAAAAGTTGAATATATATAAGTCGTCTTTGAAATAGTCTAAGAATGGCCTCATTACAAGGTTTCTAGAGAATGTTATGCCAATTCTCATAAGATAGGTACAATATGATTAAGGATATAAACATTATTTAAATCTTTTGGCCATAACTTTATCGTCCGACCACCAAATGAAGTGATTTTTGAAGCAATGGTTTCCTAACACATTCTTCTATCCCTACACACAAAAAGAAATTGGTAGCTTTTGTCTCTGATATGAAAAAAATTGATGGAAAGATAGCGAGGGGTCGGTTTAGAGAGCACGACTGGGGTATGAACCTACTTTAGCTTTTTAAGCATAACTTCTCTTATAGAGTTCCATTTGAGATTGTTCTTACTTCAAATTAAACTAGAGTTTTGGAGCTACAATTGTGTTGAAGAAGTAAATTATAATTCTGGTGATTGACTAGTGTGGGCACACCACTCTTGTGGGATATGGCTAATACGGGTTCATAGAAACAACCCTCAAGGTGATACTTATGCTCACGTCTTATGATGACTCTGAATGTTGGGCTCCGAAAATGGGGTCCAATAGTCACAACTCTCTCTTTTCTATTTTGGGCCATCAACCTTTTACAAATTACCTTTTCTTCTTACTTCACACCTCACTGATCTTTCGCCCACTCTCTCTTTCAATATTTTCTCCTTGAACAAGAGTGGGTGCGAAACTCTCCTGCTTTCACCGGGGCCAAGTCTTGTATTGATGCATATCAAGTGTATTTTCAAGAACAATTTATAAAGTCCTTTGATTTCATGTGGATTTTCTTTGTGCACTTGCTTTATTGTGGGTTTTCTTCGCGCCTTTGCTTTCATGTGGATTTTATCTTTAGAGGTGCTACTTACATTATCGTTCCACTCCACTTTTCTGTAATTATATTTTAGTGTTGTGTTAATAGTAGGATCAGGTTTTTAGAGGCTTCTTAGGCGAAGACTTGAGGGACGAGTGAAGGCCTGAGGTAGGAGGTCATCTTCAATTTGCGCGGTTGGAACCAGTGCAAGTGGGTCAGTGCGTGCAGCATACCGGGATAAAAATAGCGAGGACATATTGAGATTCGAGTCTTGGAACATTGGGACCCTAATGGGTAAGTCCTCAGAATTAGTGGACATTGTATACAAATATAGGATACATATAGCCTACATTCAGGAGATAAAGTGGTCAGGAGCTAAAGCAAAGGAGATAGGTGGTTTCAAACTATGGTACTTGGGAAGTACATGGAAGAAGAATGGGGTAGGTATCCTAGTGGTCAAGGAACTTATAAGTAGAGTGGTGGGGATTACAAGGATAGATGATAGGATTATGGTGGCTAAAATTGTTTCTAGCAATGTGGTTCTTAATGTCGTTTATACGTATGCACCTCAAGTGGGTTCAGACATTCAGCAAAAATGCCTGTTCTGGGAGGCACTAAAAGGGGTGCTGTAACAATTCACTGATACGGAGCAGATCACCCTTGGAGGTGATTTTAATGGGCATATAGGAGCTGGTACGGATGGATATATAGGTCCCCATAAGGGCTTAGGATATGGCATTATAAATTATAATGGGATTGCTTTATTGGATGTGGCTGTGGCATATGAGTTAGTCATAGCGAATTCCCTTTTTAAGAAAAACGAAGCACACTTGGTAACTTTTCAGAGTAGCACCTGCAAAACACAAATGGATTATCTCTTTGTTAGGAGCAGTGCCAGATCATGGTGCAAAGATTGCAAAGTACTACTGGCTGTATGCATATCGACTCAGCATAAATTGATAGTTCTGGGTTTCGGGATTAAAGGATGGAGGTCACAGCTTTTTACCCTACAGTGTGGTAGAATTAGGTGGTGGAGGTTAAGAGGGGGATAAGATGGAATGAGTTATGACATAAGTTCAGTCAAATGCAACATGGCCTATAAGCAAGGATGCAAATCTAATGTGCAAGGGTGTTGCTTTTGTAGTGCGTGCAATTGCCACATATCACCTAGGGGTATCCAAAGGGGTTCCCAAAGGGTAAAGAGGAGGGAGGATGGAAGGTTGTTGGTGGTCGGGCAAGGTCCAGGGGACGGTTAAGGTAAAGAAGAGAGCTTTTAAAGATCTTTTAGCTAGTTCAATGGAGGCAGAGAGGGAAATTAATGGAGTAAGGTATGGAGTGGCAAAACGGAAGGCTAAGAAAACTATCGCAGTGGCTAGAGGGGAAGCATATGAGACGATGTATAAGGACTTGGATATGCTAAGGGAAGCATAAAATATTTTTAAGCTAGCACGAGATAGGGCGCGTGGGATGAAGGATTTCAACCAAGCTTGTTGTATTCGGGATGAAGCAGGACAAGTACTAACAGAGACCCAAGACATCAAGAGGAGATGGCAATGGTACTTTCACGGCCTTTATAACGAATAGATAGTGGCAATGTAGAGTTAAGAGAACCCTCTGTGACAGGACATGTTCAGGACAAGTGTGCATAGGTAAGGATTATGAGGGGAGAAATTATGAAGATGTTGAGAGGGATGGGGAGTAGAAGGGCCATGGGGCCAGATGAGATCCCCATAGATGTATGGAAACGATTAAGAGTTGTCAGTATTATATGGTTAATGCAACTCTTCAATGTGATTTTAGAGTCAGAAAAAATGCCAGATGAATGGAGATTAAGTAGGTTGATCCCCCTATACAAGGCTAAAGGGGACAACCAAGAATGCCACAACTATAGAGGCATCAAACTATTAAGTCATACCATGAAGCTGTGGGAGAAGGTAATTGAAAAGAAAATCAGAAGAGCTATTTCTGTATCAGCTAACCAATTTGGATTTATACTTGGTAGGTCCATGACAGAAGCGATCTCCATAGACTCATAGAATGCAACAGGGAATGACAACGGGATTTGCATATGCTTTTTATTGATTTGGAGAATGTGTATGACAGGGTTCCTAAAGAACTCTTATGGAGGTGTTTGGAGGCTAAAGGCATTCCTATCACCTATATTAAAGTAATTAGGGATATGTATGATGGAGCATTGACTAACGTAAGGACGATAGGAGGGGAAAAGAAAGCTTTTTCTATCAGTGCTAGTCTGCACCAAGGATCTGCGTTAAGTCCTTTGTTGTTCACATTAGTATTAGATGAAATTACCAAACATATTCAAGGAGAGGTACCTTGGTGTATGTTATTTGCGAATGATATTGTCTTAGTGGATGAGACTAAGGAGGGGGTCAATGCCAAGTTAGATTGCTGGAGAGATGCGTTAGAGTTCAAAGGTTTTAAAATGAGCAGGTCTAAGATGGAGTATATAGTATACAACTTTTCTGGAAACTAGATGGAGAATGAAGTGGCGGTAGCAATTGGTACCGACGTCATGCCACAGAGGATGAGTTTTAAGTATCTTAGGTCTATCATGCAGAGTGATGGTAATACCGATGCCGATATAGTACATTGTATTATATCAGGATGGGCCAAATGGAGGAGTGCATCAGGGGTTCTATGTGACAGGAAGATTCCTTTAAAACTCAAAGGGAAGTTTTATAAAACGGTGATTCATCCAACCATGTTATATAGGGCAGAGTGTTGGCCTACCAAGCGTAGGCGTATAAGACAGTTAATGGTAGCAGAAATGTGTATGCTTCGGTGGATGTGTGACATTACAAGGAGAGATGGGGCTTGAAACCGGGTGGTGAGAGATAAACTACAGGTAGCTAGCTTTGTCGACAAGTTGAGAGAGACTAGACTTAGGTAGTATGGGCATATGCGCAGGAGGCCCTCCGATGCTCCGGTACGAAGCTGTGAGGGAATAACTCTTAGTGAATATAAGAGTAGAAGAGGGAGGCCTTACAAGAACTGGCAAGAAGTGATCAAAGAGGATATGACAGAATTGGCAGTTAATGAGGTAGTAACTAGAAATAGAAAAGTTTGGAGTGATCAAATAAGGGTAAAGGATTAACCATGTAAAGGATTAACTGTCCCAGATACTCAGAATCAATACAGTAGTTACTAGGAGATGCTGGGGCACGATGTGCTATTTACACAACAGATGTAGGGGGACAGTAGGGGGTCATCCAAGCAGCGTATCTGAGGAAGGTCCCCTTACTTAATAAAAGAAATGAAGGGATTGGACTTTGTAGCCTATTAGGTTCTCGCACATCTGGCCTCCTTCAGGTATTCCCCATTACTTGTATTTTCATTTTTTTTTGTTATTTCTATAACCTGCATCATTCATATATTGTCTCATTTGCATGTAGGTCCACCAGAAACAGCCTCTCTACTATGTAGGAGTAAGGCTGCATACTGTCAGACCTCCTCAGACCCCGCTTTATTGCGGGATTTCAGACTGGGTGATGATGATAATGATGAATAGTATGACAATTATAATTTATATTTCTATAATTTGTTTATTATTAAATATAATACACATGTTAACAATAATTAGACCTTCTTATTAACTCATTTTGTCGGCTCCCGAAATTTTTCATTAAATTAAGTATAATAGTTTATAGAATAAGCATGAGATTTGAATTTTTTCCTTAAAATAATTTTTGGGATCATGATAGAATCATTTTTGGAGATTAATTATTCATTACAATGTGAGTAAAATTTTATTTCGCTAGTTAGTGAAATAAATGCATAAGAATGAATTGA
>JANZXR010360275.1:0-20710 GCA_027575705.1 Erythroxylum echinodendron
GATTTCTGGTTGTGATCCAATTAATTGAGGAGTAAGAGAGATTAATGATCACGTCTAGGTGATTCTGATTTAAGTTTCAAATAAATGAGAACGGGTGAAAAGGTTGATAGATTGTAATAAATAAGATAGACACAAAGGAAAATACATAGGAAGAACATCGTCTGTGATGACGTCACAACACAGAGGAAGTGAGAATTTAGAAGTATAAGTATCCTCTGTGATGATGTCATAACATAGAGGGAACGAGAATTGAAGAGTATATGTATCCACTATGCTGACGTCAGAACACAGAGGAAAGGATGGATGAAGAGTATGAAGAATGAGTTGAGAAAAACATAGAGGATAGAATCGTCTATGTTACTGTACACAGACGAATGGACTTCATCTGTGATATTGATAGCACTATTGTCTATGTTACTGTACACAGATGAATGGACTTCGTCTGCGTTATTGACAGCGATATCGCCTGTGTTACTGTTCACAGACGAATGGACTTCGTGTGTGTTATTGATGGTGCTTTCGTCTCTGTTACTGCACACAGACTTCGTCTATGTCACTGTTCACAGACTTCAGATGATAGATTCTTAGTCGATAGAGGGTTAACTAAGAGGATAAAATTCAACCACAGAGGATAGATTAAGGACTAAGGACTATAAGAAGGAGTTAAGAACTATTGCAGTGAAGTGCATCTTCTGTGTTCTTATTCACCTTGTATCTTCTGTCCCAATGTTAAACCCTCAGGAGTTAGAATTGACCTCCAAGGTCTTCATGAAAGTTATGGATCTTGAAATCATCTTTCCAACCATATAAATAATACCCCAAATCGATTCCCTTAAAGAAAGATATGAAACTTGAAAGATATCATCTGTGTTTCTCAGACTTCGTCTATGACGCTAATCACACTATCGTCTGGGTTACTGTTCACGTATATCTTCTATCCAATTGTTGACCCCTCAGAAGATAGAGTTGATCTTTGGGTCTTCAGAGAGGTTATAGACCTTGGAATCATCTTTCAAACCATATGGAGAATACCCCGAATCGATTGCGCTAGAGAAAGTTATGATGATTGGAAAATATCGTCTGGGTCACTGTTCACGCGTATCTTCTGTCCTAATTTCGAGCCATCAGTAGACAAAGTTGGTCTTCGAGATCTGCATAAAGATTGTAGTTCTTAAAGTTCTCTTTCCATCCATCTAAAGAAACCCTAGTTTGGATGCTTGTAAGAGAAGTTTTACTAATAGCACAGAAGCAAGTATATGCGTGAAGTGAGGACTCAACCACGCTGGTGATTAAAGGATTCAGGTTGAAAGGTAGGAATGGACTAGTCGACTGTTCTAAAAGCTGAGCTGAGACTAATAAAGGGGAGTTTTGAGAAGATAATCTGAAAGTGATCAAGGTGTTATCTCTGGAAGATAACTTACGTAGTAAGATATTCTGCATGCATGAAAGTAACAGGTATTGGTATCAGAGCAAGTAAGCAAGCAAGAGTTAGGCTCCGAAAGCGGGGTCTGAAAGAGTTGGTATCAGAGCAAGCATGAATAATCATGTATGAGAAGTTAGGCTCCAGAAATGGGGCCTAACAGATGTGGTATCAGAGCAAGCGTGAATAATCATGTATGAGGAGTTAGGCTCAGAAAACGGGGCCTAACACCGGTCACAACTGCCACTATCTTTCATACATTAACGTAATGAAATGTATCATACATATTCAATCATTACAATCACTCAGTCACATTCACAATCTTTCTGATTCACATTTGTCGTCGAACTTTTAGTCTGAAATTTGACATTGAAGTTGAGGACAAATAGTTAGTTATATTCACATTGAAGTATCACTTTCAATACAGTCCCGAATATAGAACTCCTCGGGCAATCAATTGTCCAGAATCAACACAATCAATTTCACATTCATAAAATAATTCAATCATAATCTAACACAAACAATTAATTGAGTAAGACCATCTACGTTACTCAAGGTCATTCCTAAATCTAATGTTTGGAAGTTCTAACAATGTCTGAATGTTAACGTTCTAATTGCTCCCTTATATCACACAATATACGCATATCACAATCTGGCACGATTATAAGTGTTTATTAAAACACATGTATGTATATGAATTATGCACAATGCATGTTCATGAAAATACTGGCTATCGCTCTATTATTCTTGTCATGTAAATATTCAAATATCCAATCTCACATAAGTATCATTTATACTAATGGTTTATACCTCAATAAAACCATAAAAATCCAAATTCATAATTCCCTGGTCAATTCAGATTTTTCCTATAACAACTTTCAAGTCATCATTCCATATTATTTTTGACCGTGAAAACGAAGAAATTTGAGAATACTTTCTTCTATTAAATTTTTCTCCTATCTACTAAGTGTCTAATGACACTAAGATCATTCAATTTGGTTCAGTATTCTATGAGTTATACTCAAACTACTATAGATTGAGCATATTTGAAACTTTGGCTTGTACATGATAATGTTGTCAAATTGTACAACTTATATCTCTCAATTACCACATTAAAAAATTATAAACTTTATATAATTTGATAGATAAGAGAATAAAATACAAATTTTATGAAGAAAACTTTGTCTAATTCGGCATCTATCACACATTTTATTCAATATCAACGAGATATGATTTCTGTCTTGGGTAATACTACAACCTTAGTCAAAACTCAATTTCAAGATAGATTTTGGAATTCTTAGAGATAGAACTGAAATTCAATTTATTCAGGAAAATTGTAGCCATATGTCTCTAGTTTACTCAAAATTAAAAAGAATCCAATTAGAACAACTACATAACAAGTTATGGCTAAAACACAGATCAGTGGATATGTTACAACTACATTTACCAGCATTCATCTTCCAATTTATTGCACCCAGTTCTTGATTTCATGTTAATTTTTGAGACTCTTAACTATAGAATTCAAATTTTATGTCTTCATGAAAAATATATCCATATGTATCTAGTTTAATATAGATCAAGAATCGTGTCATTTGGATAACTACAGAACAAGTTATGTCTAAAAGACAGAAGCCTAATCAGTGGAAATATTATAACTTCCATTTTCCAGCACCCTCTTCATCACCATTTAGTCTCTCAATCCTTCCTTAAAATAACTCGTAAATACCATTAATACATTAAAATATAACATGCATCTATTTATTGCAACATCAATGTTACACATATCTCAACTTCTCTATCATGATCATTAAACACTAAGCTATCATCACAAATGCTTCATTTAGCAAAAACATGAGGATTAACAAGCTAGTTACTTGATTTATCTTCAAATCCTTCAAAAACACACCAACCCTAGCTTTCCATTGTCTCTCATGGCCATCATCATTCTAGGGTGGATTTTTTTGGGTTTTTTGTGAGAAATGAAGAAGAAAGTAAGTTAAGTAGTAAGTGAAAGATTAGAGGGTAAGGTTTAACATGTATGGAAATTAGAGAAGTAAATATGTGAAGAAGAAAAAGAGAAGAAGAAGGTTATGAATCTTAGGAAGAGAGAGAGAGAGAAAAGAAAAATGAAAGACACTTAATTTGGTATTTCAAATAAAAGGGTGTACAATTCGTGAGTGAGTGAGTGGTGGTGACACTTGTCACTTTCCTATGGTACCATTTGGACCCCTTTTAAAAGCTAGTCCATTTAACCCCAATTTCTACTCCAATTGTCTACAAATTTCAATGAAATATGTTGTTAAATCCCAAACCATTTATAAAAATTTCCGTTATTATTAGACTTTTAATTTTACTTCCATTTATCGATTGTCTTGCTACTTGGCATTTTTTCTAGTCCAAAAATTTCCCTAAATTTCAAAAAATTCCTAAAATTCACCAAAAATTCTAAATCACTAAACAGAGACTCCAAATCAGTTTTCTACATATAAAGACCACAATTCTCAATAAAAATCACCTTTCATATATATATATATATATATAAATCAATTATACCCAGAAATTGCTAATGAATGTATGTACAATTATTTTCATGCGAAAAAATTCAATACTCACGTGCAAGTGCATATTATATATTACATGAGCATGAAATGCATTTTCTAATTTCTTAATAATCTTTCATATTTACTATTTTAGGTTCAACATAGGTAATGGGATGTTACAATTCCCCCCTCCTTAAAAGAAATTTGGTCCTCAAAATTCATACTTGATTGTTCAAACAGGTGGAGATATAGCCTCCTAATATGCTCTTCTGTTTCCCAAGTTGCTTCCTCAGTTGAGTGATTCCTCCAAAGGACTTTCACCAATGGAATGAATCAATTCGTCAACTGCTTGATCTGGTATCTCACTTTCTTAATCAGCTCCTCAATATAGCTTAAGTTACTAGTAACCTTAATATCTTGAACCGGTATCACATGTGTCAGATCCGATTGGTATCTTCGGAGCATAATCACATGAAATACGTTATGCAACTGAGACATCTCATTTAGTAGAGCTAACTTATATGTCAAAGGTCCTATCATCTCAATAATCTCATATGGACCAATGTACTTAGGGCTCACTTTGCCCTTTTTACCGAATCTTAATACTCCTCTCTAAGGAGACACTCTCAAAAACATTCTTGAAGTAAATTACACGTTAGTCTAGACTTTAAGTTCAAGAGACTAGATACACAAGAAGGGGGAGTTGAATGGTGTATCCTCCTTTTTTAATATAAAATCTCGAAAAAAACTTTTCTTTCTTTTTAGAAGAATATCACAAATTATTACGTAGTTAAATTGCAAATTACTTCTCTATGATTTTTAACAACAAAGTAAACTAAAGTAAAGAGTAGAGAATAGATAATACGATATTATACTGGTTCACCCCAAACCATGGGCTACGTCCAGCCCTCTGAGATCGTCTGAGTGTTACATTATTCTTCAAACGATTATAAGTATTCTTTCTTCCCTTCCAGAGCCTATTCAGGTCTCTTACAAAGTATTCTTTCACTATCTTAGCCTCTCCAGGCTATTAGCCTTTTCTTTCTCTCAAAAAAAGAGTGTGAGCTTTTGTTACAATAATGTTAGCTCTATTCTAAGAAAGCATGGTAAGAATTTTCTCTCAGACTGTCTAGCTTTCTAACTTATTTCAGTTTTTTAACATTATAGCATCTTCGACGGTGACTAATTTTTATGGCCTTCATCTCTAACTGCTTCTTTGTTCTTGATAACATCTTCTTGATTCTTGATAACTGCTTCTAGGTAACCATCATTTAGTTGAGTTATGTAACTAACTTTGACTAAATAACTGTCTGATGTGCTAGTGTATCTTCGTGGTTTTGTCTATGTCTTTTTTGTGTCTGTTTGCCTCTGCATCTGCGTCTGTGTCTATAAAGTCCTTGCGTCTGCATCTACGTCTGTGTCTATATAGTCTGTGCATCTGCATCTGCAAACTTAACATACTTGTTAAAAAAGTTCATTTGTTTCTAACATTATTATTATTTGATTGTCATCAAAATTAATCATCGTAAAGTCCTCTTGACTTAACAATCTCCCCCTTTTTGATGATACAAATAATCATAGTTTTAGAAAAATCAAAGTGAAAGAATTTTTATTCAATTGATGAACAACAAATGAATAAAACGACAACAAATAAGAAATAAGAAGACAACAATAAACAAAGAATAATAAAAATACACATATATACATTCTATCTTCTTTTCTTCTGTTTTTCCTTTTTTCTATTCTTCTTTTTCTTGCCTCCCCCTGTCTCCCTTTTTTTTCTCTTCTTTCTTCTCTTCTACCCCTATTTGTTATCATTCAAAAATGTTACCTCAGATGCTTCATTATTTCAGAAAACATGCGTTGCATATCTATTCTGATCAGCTTGAGGTCTTCTTCTAATGTAACTCGTACATAAGCTAGCTCCTCATGAAGATCACCCACTGAGTCTTATAGATTGTCAACCTTAGTATGAATTTCTACAATTTCCTCTACTAAGGCTACCTAACTCCGCTACTCAACATGTCTGACTTCCTCCATTCATATATTTTTGACTTTTGGAATTGGACTCGATGGATAGAAGGTTATAGCAACAACTGTTTATGAGGGTAAGACTTTTAGGTCTATTATTTTTAGGGTAGGAGGTTTGAAGTATTGATTTCCTTCTGGGAGATCAAGATCATCAGGTCTAGGTAGTTTAGGAATGGTTTTTCTAAGAAGGTGAAGGACATCTTTAAGTGAGGGTATGAAACTTAAAGGTCTAAAGTGCATAATCAGGTGCACAAAAGTCTCTAAGTTGACAAACATACATCCAACCTGGATAGATCTATACTGTCCTTTAGTTACCCTACCGACTACCTGAGAGCTGGCATCTGTGGTGAAGCATCCACAATTACTTCTTGTTGCTTTTGAGATGTGATGGGAAACATAGACTCCTCTTGATTGTTTTGCATAACATGCTTCATCTATGTTTCTTACTGCTTCATGAATCTATTCTTCTGTTAGGTCATCTATTGTTCTGTCAGGGTACATCTTCTATTTCCCTTTTTCAACATTGCATGCAATGTGTGAAGCTCTTGGTTGTAAGTCAAGTACAATTTTGATCAAAGTTCTACTCATAGTTTGTTGGCCTCTGAAATTTTTCATTAAATTAAGCATAATAGTTTTTAGAATAAGCATGAGATTTGAATTTTGCCTTAAAATAATTTTAGGGATCATGATAAAATCATTTTTGGAGAGTTATTTATTTATTACAATGTGAGTAAAAGTTTATTTCGTTAGTTAGTGAAATAAATGCATAAGAATGAACTGAGGGCATTTTTGGCATGTAACTTAAGTATCAAAAGAGCCTAAGCTTATAAGGAAGGGTAAAGTGGACTTTTGGGAGTCATTAAGGGTAAAATGGGAAAAGGAATTGTTGTCTTGTTATCTTAGAAGAGTGAAAAACGAGAATGGGAGAGAAAAGAAGAGAAAGAACAGAAGAAGAGAGGATTTGAAGAAGAGTGAAAAGAATAGAGCTTGTAACTAGGTCACAATTTTTCTAAGACTTAAAAATAGAATCTGAGGACACTCAAGAAGGGAAAAGGAAAGAGGAAGGAAAGAGCATTCTTTAGAGCTAGGAATCTCATTTTTTGGTAAGGATTCAAGGTAAGTCGTTTTTATCTCTTCGAGTTTTGAAAGGTTTTGAACAAGAGCTTAAGAAATATATGGGTTAAGTATTCTAGAATCCATTTTAGTAAATGTGCAATATGGGTTAGTCGAATCCGAATTTTTGTTGAATGGGAGTTGTGTCTTTTATGAAGGAAATCAAGGAAGGGTTGAAGAGAGGCATGAAAGGCAAGAGGAAAGACATCCTTAAGTCCAATACTTAAGCAAGCAAGGATTTTTAAGGTGAGTTACAGTTTTATGAAGAAGCAATAAGCCATAAGTGTTTTTCTTTCAATGATTTCAATTACTTTAAAATGTGCATTTGTTTGTTCTTACTTGGAGTAGCAAAAAGTGTTATTTGTTGCTGCATGTTTTAAAACAAAGACGTTTTCTTCAAAAAGTTGCAAACTTTATGAAATCATGTTTTCAGATATGAAAAGCAAGATTCTAAGAATTGCCCTTTTTGGTAGTAAGTTTTCAAGATCATGAAATATATGTGTTATGTGGATTTGTGGTGGTCCTTTAAGTTAAGTCAAGTGCACTTGTCTAAAGGCTTCTCCCGCCTGCCCTCTAGTAACATGGAGCTCCTTCATAGACTCCCATAAGTTCACGACTACATAAGACCAAAAAATGGAATTGTGATAGTACATTCTGTTCACGGCTACACAGGACCCTTAACGGAAATGTGTAGTACGTTCTATTTTGGGTCCACCCAGACCATTCTGATGAGCTTATAATTTGTTTGACAAGATGAATGCATGCATAATTTGTAGCTAAAAAAGGTTTTCTGCTTGTTTTTAAATTATAAACCTATTAACCACGAGCTTTAAGCTCACCCCCTCCAAATTTTGTCCAATGCAGGTGAAGAACAAGAAAGTGAGTAAGTCAGGATACAAGGCAGCACCCCAGTCTATATATTTTCTTTTGTAATCTTAAGATTGATTTTTGAGAACTTAAGGCTTAGCCACCTTTCAAGTTTTATTGGTTTAAGTGTACTAGTGTATTATGACTTGTATGGTTATTAAAGCCTTGTAAAACAAATATTCTTTTGGGGATGAATGAAATATATGTATGATTCTGTGCATGATTATGAACACTGTTAAGTTTTGCTTACATGTGTTGATCAAACGATTTTGAGGATTTTGAAAAGTGGTTGATGTTTATGTTTGTGTATTTCTGACCTGAGAGTTGAATAAATGAGAGTGGTTGTGAAGGTTACTAGTTGCATTAAATAAGGTAGATGCAAAGGAAAAATACAGAGGAAGAATATCATCTGTGATGACATCACAACACAGAGGCAAGGAAAATTTAGAAGGAGAAGTATCCTCTGTACTGACGTCAGAACATAAAGGTGAGGAGGAATAAAGAGTAGAAGTATCCTCTGTTCTGACGTCAGAACACATAGGCAAGGAGGAATAAAAAGTATCCTCTGTGCTGACGTCAGAACACAGGGGCAAGGAGGAATAAAAAGTAGAAGCATCCTCTGTGCTGATGTCAGAACATAGAGGGAAGGATGAATAAAGAGTCGAAGTATTCTCTATGCTGATGTCAGAACACAGAGGGAAGGATGTATAAAGAGTAAAAGTATCCTCTGTCTTGACGTCAGAATACAGAAAAAAGGATGGATAAACAGTAGAAGTATCGTCTGTGATGACGTCAGATCACAGAGGACATGTCATCACACAGAGGATAGACCACAGAAGATAAGAGGTCAACACAGATGATAAAAGTCAACTACAGAGGATAGAACATAGAGGATAGATCATAGGCCAAGGATTAGAAGAAGGATTTAAGAAGTTTTATAAGTTGAAGAGTATCGTTGGTGTTACTATTCACAGACTTTGTCTATGTTACTGTTCACAAGACTTCATCTGGATTACTGTCCACGAATATCGTCTGGGTTACTGTTCATAGTTTATCTTCTGTCCTATTTTTGACCATTCAGAAGTTACAATTGGCCTTCAAGGTCTGCATGAAAGTTGTAGCTCATGAAGTTATCTTTCAAACTATCCAAAGAAACCCTAAATTGGATGCCTATAGAAAAAGTTATGCTAATAGGTCCGAAGCAGATATATGTGTAAAATTGGGGACTCACCAATGCTCTTCCTTGAGGTATTCAGGTTTAAATGGATTTAGTCGACTATTCGAAGAGCTGAGCTAAGAAGATGAACTGATAATGATTAAGGTATTCTCTATTGGAAATAGCTCAAGTCTCATGATTATGATTATAAGCAAGCATGAAAGTCGGACTCCAGAAATAAGGCCCGACATAGTTTTGTAGATAGTGTACCGATCTTTGGTCATCTTCTGTGGATATGATTCTGACTTCTCATCACTCAGAATCCCATATAATCTCCTTTCTTCATGATTTAGAAGATACATAGACCGATTATTGATCAAAATAGATTCCATCTGTACCTTGACCAACCTTTTCACAGATTCTTTGATTATTATTGAGCTTCTGCTTCTTACAGGTGCCTCTTCTTCAATCACCTTTACTTTCAAGTCCTCTTTTCTAATAGGACTATGAGATTCCACTCTGTCTTCAACTGATTTTTCTTTTCATTGACACCCAGTGGAAGTGGTTTCTTTCTGACTAGTTTTTAACTTTTTACTTACTTCAGCCAGTCTAGAAGGTGGTTGGGGTTGAGTTCTCTTTCTCTCAAACTCTAATTTCTTTTTAATTCTAGTCTCTTTGTTTGGTTACGTCTGCACTTGTTGTAAAATTGGGACTAGAGATCTTGTGGCTTGTGGTGTCCTTTCTATCTGTAGAGATTGTGCACCAGGAGTCATTCGACTTCCTCTCTTCTGTTCTTCTTGTCAGAGAGTTAATACCCTTGGTGATCTCTTTGATTTTTTGATTTCCTCAAAATCAAATGCCTCTGCCTTTCTTTTTAATGACACCTATTTTCTAGATAGACTCACCTAGGTTTCTTCTGTTTGCCTCATCATCTAGCTGCTACTTTAGACGATTTTTTCTTTTCTTCTATAGCCATTCGTTCAGAAGATTGAGGTTTCTTTTTTCTCTTTGGGAGTAACATTTCCACTCATGCTACATCTGAGTGTATGCTCCCCCACAATCCTTGCTTTTGGTGTAGAAGTTGTACTCAATCCCAATTTACCAATGGTTGCTGCATTAATAACACTCTTAATATTCATCTTCACCCTGTTTCCTTTATCCGGGAGAATTCCAGAATCTCTAAAGATTCTTATCAGCAGCATGCCATACAGATAAGCATTAGAGTCCTTCTTCATCTTCATCATGTACCTGAGAATCAGGTGTGGAAGATTGATAGCCTTATGGTTGAGTAGGTAGAACAGGCATTGCTCATTAATCGTTGTCACAACGTTCCTTGATCCTATTCTTAGTAGAATGCAGTGAAATAATATGTTGTGTAGATACCTAGCCTTTGGAATAAGGTTCAATGACTTCTTATCCTTTGGGTCACTACACCTATAGAGTTTTCGATTTATCGGTGCCTTCTCTAGACAATTTTGAATCATCCATCTAGGTTTGTAAGACACCTCTTCTCCAATACATGGACATCCACTAACCTTCTCGATTAGCTGCAGTGTGACGATAACCGATAGTCTATCCACCAATGATACTACTATATCATCTACCACATTTGCATTCTTCAAGAAATCATACACTTCATTCAGATAAACTGTTTCACGAACCTGAAAGAAGTTTTTCCATCTGGCTGCCTTAACTTCAGGTTCAATGTCCATCTGATTCACCTTTAAAGATTCAAAATCAACATGCTTTCCATAAATCATTGCTTGCGCCATTGTGATCTTTAGATAGTAGGAACTTCTCAAGGTAAAGAGATTAGAATCTGAAGATGAGAGTGTAACCAAAAGGTCTCAAATTGAACAGTTGTTTTGAGAGTTTGTCTACATCTTGTAGTTGCTGGCTTTTGAAGAGTTAAAACTTTTTATCTTCCTTTTTTAAGAATCGTCTTGGTCCTGACGTGTCAGATGATTGGTCTCTAAAGACTAACATACTCAAGTTTCATCTGATTTCTTTGAATTTTTCTTCATTAAAAGGCTTGGTAAAGATATCTTCCCATTGATGACTTGTCTTAACAAATTGAAGATTGACGATTCCTCTCTGTACATAGTCTCATAAAAAATGATGTCTAACTCCGATATGCTTCACCCTTGAGTGTTGTATTGGATTCTTTGATAGGTTGATAGCATTTGTATTGTCACTGAAGATTGGGATTTGTTCTTCTTTTACTGAATAATCTTCTAACTGATACTTAATCTATAATGTCTGTGAACAACAATTTGAAGCGGACATATATTCAGCTTCTGCAGTAGATAGTGCAATTGAGCTTTGCCTCTTACTAGACCATGAAACTAAATTATGGACAAGAAAGTGACAGCCTCCACTTATACTTTTCCTATCAATTCTATCTCTAGCGTAATCAGCATCACAATAACTAATTGTCTAGCTTCAGTTTGCTCAAGTCCTTGTCTTCTTGTATAGCAGTGACTTTGGATCTCCATCTTCTTGGTAGACTTCTGAGAATCTTCCTCACATGATCTTGATTATTGTAGATTCTACCAAGAGCTTTAAGTCCGTTAACGATAGTTTGAAATATCCTAACATCTTATCAACAGACTCAACTTCTTGCATTTTAAACAGCTCATATTGGTGTACAAGAATACTTATCTTGGACTCTTTTACCTGGTTTGTGCCTTCATGTGTAATGAATAAAGTTTTCCACATCTCCTTCGCAGTCTCGTATCCATAAACTTTATCATATTCACTTCTGCTCAATGCACAACTTAGAAAGAATTTGGCCTTTAAATTTAACTGGAATCTGGCTTTATGATCCGCTGACCATCTATTGCGAGGAATTGTGTTTCCTTCATCATCTACTGGTTTGTATGGTCCATTCTTGATGTTATCCCAAAGATCAATATATGTGGATTCTGTGAAGAGTCGCATCCTATCCTTCCAATAATTATAATCTTCAACATTGAACACAGGAGCTCTTGTGACGGAGGAACCTTCAGCCATAAACACGTGTGATTCTGCCATGGATCTTTGTCCTCACTTTGTGAAGGTGATTCTAGTAAACCGAGCTCTGATACCAATTGAAGTAAATCACACGTTAGTAAATACTTTACGTTCAAGAAACTAGATCCACAAGAAGGGGGTTGAATGGTGTATCCTCCTTTTCGAATATAAAATCTCGAAAAGATCTTGTCTTTCTTATTAGAAGAATATCACAACTTATTACGTAGTTAAATCATAAATCACTTCTCTATGAGTTTTAACAACAAAGTAAACTAAAGTAAAGAGTAAAGAATAGACAATGCAATTTTTATTATTCTAAAGTAAACCGTAGGCTACGTCCAGTCCTCAGAGTTCGTCTAAGTGTTCCATTATTCTTCAAACAATTACAAGTATTCTTTCTTCCCTTCTAGAGCCTCTTCAGGTCTCTTACAAAGTATTCTTTCACTATCTTAGCCTCTCCAGGCTATCATCCTTTTCTTTCTCTTACTAGAAAAAGATTGTGAGCTTTTGTTACAGTAATGTTAGCTCTATTCTAAGTAAGCACAGTAAGACTTTTCTCTCAAATTATCTAGCTTTCTAACTTGTCTTAGTTTTCTAACTTTTTATCATCTTCGACTGTGACTAATATTTATAGCCTTCGTCTCTAACTGCTTCTTTGTTCTTTATAACGGCTTCTGGATTCTTGATAAATGTTTCTAAGTAACCGTCATTTAGTTGAGTTCTGTAACTAACTCTAACTAAATAACTGTCTGATGTGCTAGCGTATCTTGGTGGTTTTGTCTATGTATTCTTTGTGTCTGTGTTGCCTTTACGTCTGTGTCTGCATCTATGTCTATATAGTCTTTGCGTCTGCGTCTGCGTCTGCGTCTGTGTCTATATAGTCTTTGCCTCTGTGTTTGCGTCTGCATCTATATAGTCTTTGCGCCTGGACACTTAACACACTTGTCAAAGACATTCATTTGTTTCTAACATTATTATTATTTGATTGTCATCAAAATTAATCATCGTAAAGTCCTTTTGACTTAACATATATAATGCTCATTAAAACCAAACTCTTTTACTTTATTAATAATAAATATTTCCATTACAAAACTGTAACTGAAGAAGATTAAGATACATGTAAATACACTTGCTTTCTAGGGAAATATATTTACATAGCTCCAACACAACTTCCATGTCTCCAATTTTATCTAAAATCGTATCCAACTTGCATTCCATTGAGTTCGGTTTATCTTATTGGAAGCCTGGTTATCCTTAAGGTCTGAACTGTCCTCTAGCATTGTTTGTCTATGAGAAGTTAGGGTGATTCTTCTACCCAAAGTTGTATGTGTTGGAGTAGGGATTATTTCCCCCTTCTTGTCTATATTGAGTTCCCATATAATTAACTTGCTCCAGATCATTATCTGTCATTAAGAAAAATTCCACCGTATTATGGTCCATCTGTCTACGGAGTTCACACTTTAGTTGCATGGCTTTTATCGAAGTTAAAGACGAAGCCTTCATGTTGTTGAGCTATCGAGTTAAGTTGTCAATTTTTATAGAGGTGATATAGCATCTGCAGTAAAAAAAGAAAAGGCAAATAACATAAGGGAGGTGAATAGTAAATTGGGCCAAAAACTAATTCACTAAATAGAGAACATGAGTAGTAGTGTAGGGGGCATAATAGAGGTGGAGGCGTTAGGTCTTTTTCTTCATTCTTTCACCACCGAATCATAGAGGAGATGGCTCATGCTTGGATCATAAAAATGGAGACAAAAGGCTAGCCTCTCGAAACTTGTTCAATGGGAATATCGACATCGAGTCACGATTAAGGTATTTTTATCATTTTAAGGTTGTAATTTCTTTTTGGATTGTTGTGTTGTTGGTGTTGATTTGATTGGGTTTTGGGATGAATGATCTTAATATGTTATTTTGATTATTTTAATATGTTATTTAAAACATTGAATATAATTTGTGATCATTAATTTTGATGTTTGTGAGTAGCATTTAATGATCCCATACCATTATAAAAAATAACTTAGGTTAGATAACCCGAACGTGTGAGGTTACTACTTATATTGATCATTTTCCACTTTGTAATGAAGATGAAAAATTAAATTTAGAGAGCATATCCTAGGTTATTCAGTAGTTAGGTTTAATTAATGATCATGTCTTGATTAAACAAAACCTAAGCAAAAATTGGGATTAGTAGATCATTCTATTAGTCTCATATCGATAGTCCGAAGAGAGTTTTTAAGATGTTAGGATGATGAAATATTCTTGATCATGTTTATTCCGAGATTGAACCTAGAATTGGACCTTACATATATTCGATAGTTTAATCATTTTCAATCGCTTGTTTTAATTTTTTTCAATATTTTGCTTTTATTTTATTTTCTAAATTGCTAAAAATCTAAAACCCCCCTTTTTATATTTTCCTTGCATCAATTAACTTTGGTTATGGAAATTAACCGAACATTCCCTGTAGATTCGATCCCAACTCACCCTAACTACAAATTTTAGTGTGCAAGGTCAGGCAAAATTTTATAGCGTACTCGACATGAGCTGTCAAATTTTGACGCCGTTGCTAGGGAGTGTGGTAGTTTAATTTTCATATTTGATTTTAGTTAGTTTTTTGTGAATATATTTTTTTATGATCTTTTTTTTTAGTTTTTAATTTTTAGTTGTTTGTTAATGTTGGTGAATGGTAGTGACTAGATCTCTTTGTAGAGAAGTTGAGCAACTTGATCTGGAGATTAAGGGAGCATTACAGAGATTGCGTAAAGAAGCAAGGTCAATTTTGGTGGACGAATTGGAACTAGAATCCGAAGACATGATGGCAAATCTGAGAACTCTAAGGGAGCTAGTTGCACCCAATTTAACTCAAAGACCATTATGCATAACATTTCCAAACTTCGCTGAACATGTTACTTTTGAGTTAAAATCTAGATTAATTCATTTATTGCCTAACTTTCATGGTCTTGTAGGTGAGGATGCACATAAGCATATTAAGGAACTCGATGTAGTGTGTTTGAGCATGAAGCCTCCCTAGGTGACAGAAGAGTAGATCATATTGGGAGCCTTCTCGTTCTCACTCAAGGATGTAGCAAAAGATTGGCTGTTTGATTTACCAATGGTGAGCATAAATACTTGGTTGGAGATGAAGAGACTATTCTTAAAGAAATATTTTCCAGCGTTAAAGACAACAAGTATTTGGAAGGAGATATGAGGCATTAAGCAACATAATGGAGAATCTCTTTATGAGTATTGGGAGCAATTCAAGAAGTTATATGCCAGTTGTCTGCACCACAACATACTAGAGCAACATCTCATATAATATTTCTATGAAGGATTGTTACCGATGGAGAGGAGTTTGGATTAATGCAACAAGCGGTAGGGCACATTGCAAGAAAACTCCCATTGAATCCAAGATATTACTTGAGTGGATGGCTGCTAACACCTAACAAGTTGGCACTTGAAATGGTTTTACGAGTAAACGAGGTAAACACTTTATCCATTAAACTTGTTTAGATGAACTAACATCTTTTGTGAGACAGATTACAGTTAGATAGGCACAAGTGAATGTGTGCAGAATATGTTCAAACACGAGCCATCCAACTGATGAGAGCCCGATATTACAAGAAGGAAGTATGGAGTATTTGAATTTTACAGAAGGAAGCTTCCCGAACCAATACAAACCGTAATCACAGACGTATAACCAGGGTGGAGGGATCACCTCAACTTGAGTTATAAAGGAAATCGACAGCTAAATTTCCTCCAAAATCGACTAAAAGGAGCATAAGGATTTCAACTAAGGAAATAAGGAGTATAGGGAGCTTCTTCTTCCAATTTAGGTACATCTTCAGAAGATCTTATTAAAAATCTTGCTACTAACAATATACAATTTCGACAGGATATGCAAAAATTAAAACAAAATATGTAACAACTTAATCAGAGTGTATAAAAAATCTGTTAAAAATCGAAAGGAAACACACAAAATTTGGAAAACCAAATGGGTCAGATGGCAGTGAGGCTCAATGGTCTATAATAGTAAACTGGAGGAAAATTGCCATTCCAACTCGAGGTAAACTCGAAGAATGTTAGTGCTATAACCCTGAGGGGTAGAAAGGAGATTGAGGGTCCCAGGAGAAACCCATCAACGATTGCTACTGAGGAAGAGATTGAGAAGGAATTAGGAAAGGAAGAAAATCTGTCATTGAGTACGAAGGTAAATTTTGAAAGTTCCAATATCATTAAAACTAACCCTCCACCTTTTTCTAGCAGATTGACAAGACCAAACAAATAGGAGAAAGACAAAGAGATATTGGAGATTTTCTAAAAGGTGCAGTCAATATTCCTTTGCTCGAGGCAATCAAGCAAGTACCAAAGTACATCAAATTCCTCAAAGAATTATGTAAATATAAGAGGAAATTGAGGGGTGATGAGAAAGTGATGATGGGTGAGAATGTATCAGCGGTATTCAGGAAGAAGATGCCTAAAAAATGCCAAAATCTAGGTGTGTTTACCATTACTTGTAAAATTGGTAATATTTTGATCAATAGAGCTGTGTTAGACTTGGGTGCTTCTATTAATGTGATGCCTCATTCGATTTATACTTCTCTTAATTTGGGCCCATTGAAAGAAACGAGTGTAATCATATAACTGGCTGACTGCACTAATACTTATCCTAATGGTATGGTTGAAGATGTTTTAGTGCAAGTGAATAAGTTAGCGTTTCTAGTAGATTTTTATATTATGGATATGAATGATGACACCTCATGTAATCTAATACCTATCTTGATGGGGGGACCATTTCTTAATATAACTTAAACTAAGATAGATATTTATGAGGGCACCTTTACAATGGAATTTGATGGGGAAATGATTCATTTCAATATTTTTGATGCCATGAAACATACCCTAATGATCATTGTGTTTTTTCTATTGATATGATTGATCCTTTGGTGAAGGAAATGTTTAAATTAAGTTACAGGGATCATTTAGAAATGGTTTTAACTAAGAATATAGAAGTTGAAGCCAACACTGATGTTGAGATGGGAGAAGAGCTTATGGAAATGACAACCACCGTGGATTCACTGGAAAGCTCTCCATAAAGGTATGATTTGGCTTCTATACAACTACCTGAAGCTCACCAAAAGTCATTACCTTCTGATGTGAAGGCACCAAAATTTAAATTGAAACCACTCCTTACGCATCTGAAGTGTGCCTATTTAGGAAATAAGCAGACTCTCCCATTTATCATTTTGATGGATCTAACTTTAATTCAAGAGGAGAAGTTGATTTAAATACTGAGAGAGTATAAGAAGGTCATCAGGTGGACTATCACAAATATCCAAAGGATAAGTCCTTCCATATGCATGCACCCCATTTTGTTATAGGAGGATGCAAAATCCATAAGGCAAGCTCAGCATACCAATGATGGAAGTTATGAAGAAGGAGGTGTTAAAGTTTCTCTATGCTGGGGTTATCTACCTGATTTTCGACAGTAAGTGGGTAAGTCCTATTTGGGTGGTTCAAAAAAAGTCTGGAATCACCATTGTGACAAAACAAAAACGTGAGTTGGTTCCTACCCAAGCACAAACTTGGTGGCAAGTATTTATTAATTATAAAAAGTTAAATTTTGCTACTTGTAAAGACTACTTTCCCTTTCTTTTTATTGATAAGATGCTTAAAAGATTGGCTGGTTATGAGTATTATTGCTATTTAGATGACTTTTCAGGCTATCTTTAGATCCTAATCACACAGGAAGATCAGGAGAAGACTACATTTACATGCCCATTTGGTACATTTTCTTATCGATGGATGCCATTTGGATTATGTAACACACCCGCAACGTTCCAATGGTATATGGTAAGATTTTTTTGAATATGTTGAGAAGATTATCGAGGTATTCATGGATGATTTTATCGTTTTTGATGAATGTCTTCAGAATCTTGTCATTATCTTGGAACGATGTATAAAAACTAATCTTGTGTCGAATTGCGAAAATTGTAATTTACTGGTAGATCAAGGTATAGTTTTAGGCTAAGTGATATCTGCTAAGGGTATTAAAGTAGACAAATCCAAAGTTGAGCTTATTTCTTCTTACCTTACCCCTCTACTTTGAGGGAAGTGTGTTCTTTTCTTGGGCATGCAAGTTTTTATCAAAGGTCATTAAGGACTTTTTGAAGATAATTGCACCACTATGGAAGCTTCTTCAACAAAATGTCTCCTTTTGAGTTTAACGAGAATTGAAAGGAAGCATTCAACAAACTTAAGGAACTTCTGACATCCCCATCGGTGATTCAACCTCCAGATTGGAACCTCCCCTTTGAGATTATGTATGATGGAAGCGATTATGCAATAGGGGTGGTTTTAGGACAAAGAGTGGGAAAAGCTTTGCATGCCATCTACGATGCTTCAAAGACTCTAAACCCAGCTCAATTGAATTATTCAAAAAGAACTGTTATCTGTGGTTTTTGCTTTGGAAAAATTTCGATCGTATATGCTTGATGCTAAAGTGATTATTTATTCTAACCATATAGCTTTACGATATTTGCTCACAAAGAAACAAGAAAAATTGAGGCTAATCAGATGGATTCTCCTCCTTCAAGAATTCGACTTAGAGATCAGAGATAAGAAGGGGACAGAAAACGTGGTGGTAGTGGTGGTAGACCATCTTAACCATTTGATAAAGGAAGGAGATGATATATCTCTACGAGAAACTTTTCTAGATAAGCAATTATTTTCTTTCGATGCAATACCACCATGGTATATAGACATTTCCAATTTTTTAGTTACTAACGAATTACCTATTGGTTTGTTAAAGGCTTAGAGGAATAAGCTACAGAGTGAAGCGAAGCATTACGTATAGGATGACCCATATCTTTGGAGACACTGCGTATATCAAGTTATCAGGAGGTGTGTACCAAAAAATGGATCATCATTAATTTTAGCCTTCCACCATTCATACATTTGTGGAGGACATTTTGGAGTGAAAAGGAAAACTCATAAAGTTCTGGAGAGTCGCTTCTACTAGCCAACATTATCCAAAGATGCATATACCTTATGCAAATCCTGTGATAGATGCCAACAGTCAGGTAACCTATCCTATAAGGATCAATTGCCACAAACTCCTCTGCTTCTTTGTGAAATTATTGATGTTTGGGGTATTGATTTTATGGGACCTTTCCCTTCATCTTTTATCTTTATTTATATATTGTTTGCGGTTGATTATGATTCTAAATGGGAAGCCAAAGCCACTAGGACTAACGATGCAAGGGTTGTTGCAATTTTTGTTAAGGCTAACATTCTTTCATTGTTTAGGATACCGAAAGCCATCGTCAGCAACAGAGAAACCCACTTCTACGTTAAGGTGATGGAAACAATGTTTAAAAAATATCACATCACACACAAAGTTTCTACTACTTACCATCCCTAAACTAACAGGCAAGTGAAGTTCAAATCAAGAAATCAAGTCAATTCTGGAGAAAATTGTGTTGCCCAATAGGAAGGATTGGAGTCTAAGACTAAAAAACACACTATAGGCCCAAAATACTGCTTACAAAACACCAATTGGGATGTTGACATTGTTAGAAAAGTGCTCTAAAGGTAATCACTTTTAGCACTTATTGTAAAAATAATTTTATGATTAATAAAGGCATTTTTCATTATTTCGATGCTCATATGTTTATGGATTTGATGTTGATCTTAAGCTGATTTAATGAAGTCCTTGATACAAAACATAGCATGGAGGAAATCATGATGAGATCATGATAATGAGATTCCTATCATGTGTAATTATCTTAGTATCATTAATCCAGATAGACTAGTGCATGTTATACTCCTTGATTAGATAAAATAGTAGATCTCATAAGTTGTAGACATGAGTTGTTTAAAGTTAAAATATGGGTGCTTACTAAGGGTACTAAGTGCATTGGATTGACCTACTATGAGACAATCATATGGATATTTTATTCCAGTGTCAATGATAGTTTCATCATAGCGATGGTGCAAGTATCCTTTAACTTGAGGTGCTCAAGGATATCTCAGATATTGATCTTGTGTTTTAACTTCATTCATCGGTGCCTTTCATGGGTTATTCATAGTGTTAGACCCCGTTTTCAGAGTCTAACTCATATTCGAAATACAGATATCTTAACCTAACATTTAATCGAAAATCTCATAATATATTAACATCATACTCTTTAATACATTAAAGACAGCTAACTTTCATCAATCACACAACCTTATCTTTCTTTTTTTTATGGTACATCTAATTTCAAATCTCATCATCTATACATAATCCATTTTTCATTAACATCATAAATTCAAGGTTTTACAAACTTCAATGGGCATTCCAAGCCACAATACCAAATTTCATAAAATCCCAAAATACGTAAAATAATGAAACTAACAATACTTGAAACGTAATTAACATCCTCATTGTTACAAAATCTAGCTTAAAAATACAAAAATGCAACTTGAAGCGATGCCTTGACCCTCTTTATCACTTGATCTCATTTTCTTCACTTGAAGATGGGATGGAAGGGGGTGAGCTTAAAAGCTCGTGGGTAACAGTTTATAATAAAA
>JANZXR010360352.1:0-20701 GCA_027575705.1 Erythroxylum echinodendron
AATAATTATTAAATTAATTTTATAAATTAAATTAAATTGGGATTATTATTTATTATTATAATTTTTGGAGACAGAGTACAACTGTATAATATGAAAATGGACTATTTTGTAATTTTTAAAAAAATTCAGGGACTATTTCATAAATTTAAAAATTTATCCGAAACGGTATCCGGTATTAAATGGTACCGGTACAGTACCGTACCAGAACCCAATCCGATACCGAATCCGGTACAGTATTCGCAACATTGGGTTTAGGCCTTTCTATAGTTTTTTTTAATACGTAAGCTTTCTTAACGAATCAAAGAATCCGTATGTGTATAATTGATACGAGCAAATGTAGGAGACCTTAATCTTTATATATAGCTTCTGTATTGGGTTTCCTCGTCACAAAGTCGATATGGACTCGATCCACACTAATAGGGATTCATTTTCTACCCAGACTTCGACTCATTGATATAGATCATTTATTGGGTCACTTTATTACTTTTGTCTGGATCAAATTATGTAACTTAACCGATAATTTATTAAAAAGCCAAAATTACTATTAATGTTGTCCACTTAATAGGTAAAGGACAAAAATGTTCTTCAATCTTCCCCTTGGACAATCATTGAATGTGGTTTTTACTTAAGTTTAAAATAATTTGAAAACTTGGTTAAGCTACGCTACTGTATTGGTACCAAATTTGAATAACATTTGATCTAAAGATAATAAAAGTCCAACATTCCGTCTGGTAAGGTCTTTGATACTAAAAAGTATCAAACACATGTGTCATGTATGACACAGGTCCAATATAATTACAAATATCTAATACCTTACTAACATGAATTGAAAATTGGAGTGTGACAAACTAGGATGATACTTTTATGATGTAAATTATATCATCTTCATTTGTAGGTCTCGATTTCTCTAACTTTATGGTAAACCGTATACGCTAAACTGCATTAGAGAAGTCATGTTTTCTCTCACCGAATGCTAAACGGCATTAGAGAAAATTTATTTTCTCTTACTAAATGCTAAACAACATTAGAGAAAACCTTTATGGTCTCCAAATGAATGCTAAACTGCATTAGAGAACCTTTATAGGATTAAAAACTTATATCCCGCTATGTCACGTAAAACTTTAAGGATATCCGAACAAACCTGTATATGTCTAAATGACATAAGTTCAAGGTCAATCTTTATATATGCTCAATGACTTTTATATGCTTAAGATTGACGCAAATCTTAAGACTTTCATATGTATTATGACTATACTCAACAACACTTATTACTGAGGATAAAAAGAAACAACTGTAAAGTCATAATACATTAAAATTTACAAACATTTAAGAAACAAATGCAATGATCCCTAACTATTGCTGTCTAAGGACCACAACATGCCCATACTAGATATATGTTTAACAAACACTACTGGGCGAAATCCTTTAGTTAAAGGATTAGCTAGCATCTCCTCAGTCCTGATATGTTCTACTTCAACGTCACCTTTAATTTCTGAATCAACTCCTTTATGGTCAAGTATTTGACCTCCAAGTACTTAAGACCCTGTGATATTCTTGTTATTGTTACTGAACAACACTGCAACAAGATTATCACAATATAACTGAATGGGTCTACCAACAGAATCCACTATAGACAACTCAGAATTCAAGTTTTTGAGCCAAACCGCTTGTGTAGCAGCTCCATAACGTGCAACGAACTTTGTATGCATGATCGAGGAAGTAACTAGTGTTTGTTTGACACTCTTCCATGACACTGCACCATCTACCAACATAAAAATGTACCCTGAAGTGGATTTGTAATCATCCAGATACATAGCAAAATTAAAGTCTGTATACCCTGTGAGGTTTAAATTGTTGACTTTTCTGTATGTCAACGTATAATCCTTGGTACCTAACATGCGCACCGTAACGCTAATCAAAATAAAATAACTAGACTACTACTGTAATAGTGGTGAGTTTAGGTCGATCCTTCAGGGAGTGTTCGGTTAGCTTATAAAATGAAATTAATTAATGTTTAGGTAATGGGGTGGATTTTGGATTTAATTAGAAAATAAAATAAAATAACATAAACCTAATGAAAACAAATTAAAGAGACCATGCAAAAAATGGTAAAATTGGAGAATTCGGTAGGGAGCTGGTTCTTTGGTTCAATCTCATCCTACACCCTAATTAAGCATAATTCATTGATTTGTTATTCTTTTGTCTCTCTTAGCAATTATTGGTCGTAGATTAACAATAAGCTCTATTAATCCCTATTTTTCCTTGGATCCTAGTTAATTACGAAGCACTCGTTAATTAACCCTAGCTATTAGGAAACCTAGAATAAGCTCTTTAAATTTATCCAGACAATCGTCGCTCTAATAAAAAAAATAGATCAATCTAGGTAATAATCACACAAGTTCAAATTATTGAACTTATGTATGTTATCACTAATGATTCGGAATCATTAGTTGCTACACATAAATCGGGAATACAACGATTACGAATTATATTTGATTCTAGCAATGGGTTTTTACGAAAAACGATTCAGTAGAGCATTAAAATCATCATCATTCAAATGCCCAATCAATCTATACAAGATAACATAATCAATTTCTAATGAGAGAAAGAAACAACAAAATAATAAAAATATACTTAACCTGGGCCGTTGACATTGATGTCACCTCAAAACTAGCATCGAGACGTCTAGCTCTTCATGGGTTTATCCCAAAAATAAGCTTCAACTCCCACAAATAACCCTAGGTGAAACCCTTTTATTATCTTCACCCTTCTGTTTTATGCTACTCTCTCTTTTCCCTCACTATTCACCGATGTGACAAATTAATTTCACCCTTTTATTATCTTCACCCTTCTGTTTTATGCTAGTCTCTCTTTTCCCTCACTATTCACCGATGTGACAAATTAATGTTTGGTCCAAGCTTCCTATTCACGCCTCCACTCTTCTCTATTTCTATCGCCCTCGCAGCTCTCTATCCTTCCTTTCATGCTGAAGCCTTGATGTAACAATTTAACTGTGTCCCAGCCATTGCTCACGCCAAAAAACCCTTGCTATTGTCTTCTGTACGTTTTGTGCAAAACGCCGCCTGCGTTTGCGTGAAACGCAATGTTCTCTGTGTTTACGCACAACGTCTGCGTGAAATTGGACGTCTTGGAGCTTTGCGTTTTACGCTGCGTGTCTTGTCAGTTTTGTTGGCTTCTTGTTGTGCGTTTTCTTCATGTTTCGCTGTCGTTTTTGCTTAATTCAAGTTGCTGTGTTGTTTTATTTGGCAACTTTTTGATGGTCTTCTTTTGTGTTTGTGTTTTCTTTTTTTTTTTTTCCCTTTCTTGTCTTTTAGGGTCTGTGTGGTTGGATTTTAGTTAATGGAATGAAATAGAACGGATCAGAACAGTTTATAATAGAATGGAACATAATATAGTGAAAAGTTGTTTGGGAAGAATGGAAGGGTTTATAATGTAATGTAGTGAACTCTTGTTTAGAAGATGGATATAATGAAATGTAATGTATAATAAATAACTATTATACTCTTGATATTAAAATGTTTGTTGCAAGAGATTTAAATTGTTACATCTCTTGCAACAATTAAAAATTAAAAATTAGAATTAGAATATAAATGAAATTATTGATTATCGTATTTAATATGCAGGTATTAAAAATAAGATTATAGTATTAAGAATGAAAACGAAATTTTTTTTACATATGTTTGGTTATTATGTGATTAATTTTTTAAATAAATAATTAAATCTTTTATATTATTTTTAATTAATTATTTTTATATTTAATAAATGAATAAATAAATTATTTTTAATGATTCAATAAATTATTAATTTTTAAATAATTTTGTATGATTTTTCTTATAAGAGCAAAATTAAACAACCATAACAAACCTATTTTATGATATGAAATCATTGAAATAAAATAAATTAATTATTAAATAAATTAAATAAAGAGTTTCAATTGAGACTAAATAAAAAGAAAAATAAAAAATTATGTTAAATGAATACGAGAGAAATATTAATTTTTTTTAACGATTGTTTATTTATTATTCCTGATATCTAATTTCAAGTTATACCTACACTCATTGATTTAAAAACCCAATTAAATCGACCGATTTAATTGTAAAAACTTTAAACCTTCCAACTTCTTTACGATAAGTATATACTAAAATAAATGTTATATTTTTAATTTTTATAACTTGAAATAAATGATAGGTGTTTTATTATAATATATTGTGGATGCATGGTTATAATCCATTAATAATTAAGAATGTTTTATTATTTTCACATAATATGTATATACATATATTTATGTATTATATAATACTTTATTTAAATGTTTAGAAATAATATATGTATAATTGTGCTATTATAGATATTTAATGTCCTATTTTATAATAATTTAGATTTATTAATAAACAACTATTTTCAATATTTATTAATTAATTTATATTTTATAAAATATAAAATTTTCGATTTTGTTTAAAAGAAGGCAAATAAAATAGCATGGCTCAAGGTGGACCAACGTTAAAGGTTTGGCGTCACTGTTGGCAAGAATCACGCATTCATACTCTCTTGAAAGGCAAAACTGTTAAGGAATGATTTGAGCCAATAGTTGACAAAGGTTTAATTTTTCAATCCTACAAACCTGGATTTTGACTCTTGAAAAACAAAATTGTTAAGGAATTATTGAGCTAAGGTTTCAAGGGTTAGGTATTATTTCAGTATACTATTAAGGAATTATTTGAGCTAAGGTTTCAAGGGTTAGGTATTATTTAAATATACTATTAAGGATTTGTTTACGTATTTAGGTAACATTATTAACCGGTAATAAAACAATCAGAATAAAAAAAATTGGAATGCAAATTAAAAATTAGAATTGATACAAAAATTTACATTTTTGATTCTAGGTTAATTGAATCTCTCACCTGGGGTATTATTTTGAGACATTTCGTATATGACAAAAAATATGTCAATATTTCTGATTAAATCTTCTTGTTCCTAAAATAAGAAAGAGGTAAATACCATGGATAGACCCTATTTATGGGATTCTATAAATATTCCATTAGTGAAAAATATAAGTGCAATTGAAATTTCTTGGGAATTAATGAAATTAGTGATTATACGTGTTTGGTATGCAAGTACTAAAAATGAGATTATAGAAGTTAATAGATATACTTTGACACTACAATAAAGGCATAATTTCTGGACGATTTCTTTTGTGATGAAACAAAATTCATCACCAAAAGACAACATATTGCCACATTTAAAAGTATTTAGTCACTAAAATTAGTGACGAAACCAAAAAGGCACAAGGGAAAAGCTTTAGCGACGTACAGAGAAAATCGTCGTCAAATCATGCACAATAGGTGACGATTTCTGATATTCATCGCCAAATAATGCAATCATGACAAAGTCTGAAAACGTCGCTATAACTTGACAAACATTTTGTGACGAATCCCGTAAATCGTCACCAAATTCGTCACAAAATGTTAGATGTTTTGCGACGATATTATGAAGCATCACCAAAAGGTCAATATTTGGTGACAAAAGTCCTATTTCGTCGCATCGGCTTATACATTCAGCGATGATTTCTTTTCATTCTCACTAAATGTTTTGGAATCGTCACTAAATGTTGCATATTTAGTGACGAATTCTAAAGAATGTTACTGAATGTATGCATTTAATGACAATTTCAAAAAATTGTCATCAAATGATTGACAATTTCATAAATTATTAAACTAACATTTTTATAATCTATCATAGTTAAGATATGTTTTATTGGAGATTTGTTTTGAATATTTACAACGCATTATTAAAAAAAAACTCACAACTAAATTTTAAGTATTAAATAGTAGTATTAATTAATCATTAGTATTTACTAACATTGAAAACATTGCCTATGGGAATTTTAAATAATTTTATTAATATAATTATATGACATATGGAGTGGTACGAACTTTGTGTAAGGCCACAAAATATACCCTAGTTGAAATAACACATGTTTATGAAAGTATATGTTTGATAGGAGTTAGAATTTTGCTATGATTAGAATATAAAAGACATATGATTTGAATTTTTGGTCAAGTGGACAAAGGTTAGTGAATTGGAATTAATTGGTTTCATTAAAGAATTAAGGTACTTAAACGTACATTTGGTCAAGGAACAATTGTCAAGTAGCAAGTTAAGTTGGTACACAAAAATTAGAACGATTAACTTATGAATTAGTGACATTTGGCATGATTAAAGCATTGGCAAATGGCATAGTTGATACATTGACAAATGGCAGCACTAAGTGTGTGAGATATGACCTAATGTATCAATGACACATGGCAGCTCCTTTAAGGGACACATGAAGCTCATGCATGAAGACATATGTTGCTCCAATTTCATAACACCTAGCTTTGGATGTGGTAAATTCTGCTGGAGCAAGTCTTCATTTTAGTCTCTTCTGTCCACCAAAATTTCATTCTCCTACTCCCCCTCTCAACTTCTGGACCTTTGCTGAAGCTTGGATCATCATCTCTGTAAGTTATTTCATTAAGAAGCAGGTCGTGTAACTTTATGTAGGGAGAGAAATGAGGTTTGATACATGTTGGAAACTGGTTCGGATAAGTAGTTCTATTGGATAGGTTTTGGTATTTTAGCCATATCTTGCTCTGTAGGTATCCAAATTGGATTAATTTAAATTCGTATTAAACTAGAAACTTATATCTACAATTTTCATGTAGGCATTTAATTTGATTTCTGTCACTAAGTATGTAAAAAGTTGGCTTGAAGTTGAGTATCTAGAATCTGTCACTGTTTATGAATAGTCTGTAGTCATTTGGGGATAAATTTCAAAATGCTGAACCAAATTGCATAACTTTGGTGTCAGTAGAAACTTAAGACATAAAGAAACAAATATTTAGAAGAAATTTTGGCCTAAATCTTTCATTTTCATTGTCAAAATGACTGTGTAACATTGACTCGAAGGTTTGTTTTGGGAAGAGCTGGAAGAAGCTGGAAAAAAAAAGGTAGTGCACGATGCTGTTTGACAGTTTTGAACATCCTTCATTCTTTTCATTTTAACTTATTCTCCAGACATACAATTGACATGGGAATTAAACTAATGGACTCTTAAGACATTAATCTTCATCTCCCCAAAAAATTTGGACTTTCTGAAATGTATTGATTGAAGAATTTAAGTTGGAAATATGATTGTGTTGAAGTATGATAACTGGGATGGTTTTACTAAACATACTTCAGTATTCTAATTGTATCTTGATTTGTAGTTTTCTAGATGGAGTGCTTCTTATTTTTAATTAAACTAAATTCATTAGGCTACAAATTTTTTGAAGTGATGGAATTCTAATTCTACCTCTAGAAATTTCAGAATCTGATTGGAAATTGAGATAAGAATTCTATTGAAGCTTAAGAATAGTCTGAAATCTTTTGGGCATAACTTTCAGTATACTGACCCAAATTGGAAACTTGTTATCATTGGAAACATAAGACAAATTGGGACAACTTTCTATAAGGAAGTATTACCTAATTACCTTACCTACCTGATGATAATAATTGAACAAAGTGGACTTGAAAGTTGGTTGTGAAATAAATCTGGATTGAGGAATTGAGTATGATTTTGCATGATTGAGAATGTGACAAGATTAAGGATAAGAAACCCAGAATTTGTCATAAACATGCATCATACATATTCAGTAGACATGCATGTGCATAATTGAATTTATAATTGTACACAATAATGATATGTGTTTATATTAAATGTTTTAGAGGAATCCATCGAGCGACCAGTTCTATATATTGTCGGGACGTCGAGGAAATAAGCAATAAGGGAGCTTTTGTAAGTAATTTAGATGGTAAATTTTGTGAGTAACCTAAGATGGTCTCACCTTGATTTGTTTTGTTTATTACTGAATTGAATTTGAGTTATGCTGATTGTGTTCTGAATTCTAGACAATGATTATCCGAGGTGTTTGATGCATATTTATATCATTGGAAGTGCTATTTGATTGTGAATATGATTGACTACTTGCTTTGCACATGAAATGTCTGAAATGACCTTGTTTTGTTTTAAAACTATTCAGTCCTAGTTGTGGGTAAATAGGCATACCTATAAGGTTTGCAGCTACTTCTGTGACACTTCAGTGTCTGACACTTCGGTGTCTTCTATTATTGACACTTTGGTATCTTATGTTATTGACACTTCAGTATCTTCGGTTATTGGGACATAAGTCTCTTTTGTAATATGATACCAATTATGGTATCTTCTGTATAAGTCTCGTTACTCACTTCTGTTGATGGATTAGCAGTCATCTGATTGTGTATTATGATATATGTTGGATTTTGAAATAAACAAAATGATGTTTTGAATTGAAGGGATTGTGTCTTCTTTGATACTCAGTTCTGTCAACTATGCAACTGTTCTGAAATTTAATATCTGCTTGTGGTATAACTTGATTCAGTATGATTAATTGTCAAATTATGCATAGTTTAGTTATTACTCACTAAGCTATATGCTTAGCACGGTGGATTAGCCCTGTGTAGGTTCTGAGCGATGTTATAAAGACTGGGACAAGACAACCGCACTGGCCAATGAAGTCTGAGTGTTGTATTGAGAATAATGTAAAATATTTGGTTTGACTTTTGGGCTTGTATCTGATATGTATATGTGAATTTGTTTGTAAGTTTGTAATAACAATACTTTAGCTTGGTTTAGATTTTTCAGTGAGTTTGTGTTACGTGCTATTTAATTTAATGTATGTTTGCTTGAATTATTTGCTGGAAGTTTTTGTATGCTTTGATTTGTTTGTTCTGTTTTGTGTGGCATTCATATATCCTTCCAAGGGATACGTGGGTGTTACACTTCGAATTAGAAGTTACCTGATTCATACACTCATAGAATTAGAACAATAACAGTCCACATTCAATAGTATGCAACTTGACCCCTAAGTAGTTGATATGTTGTTCGACAAATTATTATAGATACAACAATAAATAAACTTTAAAGCTGAGTTTAGTTGATTGACTTGCTAACTGACAATGATATAATTATTTGTTTGGATTCCACGTAACATGAGAGTCGGTAAAGGTAAATGAGTCCCCAGTATCTAGATTCCCCAGAAGGGTCCTTACACGTTTGAATGCACCAATTGGAACAATAACAGTTGTTCCCTCAATTATAGAGTTTTTCACACCCTCTTGCAATAGCTTTTCCACTATAGCTAAATTTGTAGAGAATGTAGTGAATAAGTTGCCAGATTTAGTACCTAAAACACAATCAGTATAGAAGTTAGATATTATCATATTAGTAAAATGTTAAATGAACTGAAATTGGAGTGACATGCATACGTGCATGAGCAGACGAAGTATTCAGAATTGACGAATTTTCCAAATCAACTGATTTCCCTAATCCTTTACGAACTATTGTGACATCACTCCTACTTCCATAGCCATACATGTCATATTCGGGACTCAAGGAAGCTTAAAACAACATGTAGTATAAACCATCAAATGTGAATATATATAATATTTTCCTAAAAGGAAATGATAAGTACATAATAAGGAAAGTCATGTTATTTGGATGATACTAAACACCTTGAAGTAAAAGATCGGGCATAGAAGACAAACGACGATTAGTATATAAAGTAGAGATTGCATCTACATTGTTGGTTTTCTCAATAGGGACCATTTTGTCATATTCCTCCTAACGGAATGAATTAGGTCCATCCGGAACTAATCTCCATGTCGACATTCTTTCATTAATAATATTAAGAGGTAAATTCTGTAAAAGTTGATTTAGAATAAAATGATGTTATGTTTAACTCTAATTTTGATGACAACTAAAACTAGTTCAGTTTAGCACTTATACATCTTCAATGTGCCTAATGACATGAAAGTTACCCTTGCTAAATTTCAAAAATTTATTGTGTAATTTGTATGTAATGCAAAATTTAGAATTTAAAGTAGAATAGACATGACTATGTTCTTCATGTACATACATATAGTATTACCTATATGTCTCTATATTACTATTAATGGAAATGCAAAAAAGTAAAATACTTTTGAAACAATTTCAAGAGTATACAGAAACAAAGCTTAAATGTTGATCGGAAGATAGACATAAAGAAATAACAAAGATAGACAGTAAATAGTGATAGGAGGTTTATGGTGAAAACAAACTATAAAGTTTTAAAGTATTGCTAGGATAGAAGATAACTACTTTTCAACAGTCCTTGTTACTAAAATTGAATAGATTTAATTTAAAAATCATATATAAAAATGGAATGGATAACACTGTTAATGGATTGTCTAGAGTATAACACTTTTCAAATGCAAATCATTGTAGAAATATCATCGAACACCTTACAAATATGACAAACTCATCCTAAGATTCAAATAAAAATCATATGTTTTCCCTTTCATCACTAACATTAACACATTCCATGCTACAAAGGTTCATAAACATCCTAAAAGCATGCAGTGAATGCATATATAATCGCTCGTTCAAAACTAAACATAACTCCTTCAAAATACGTGAAAGCCCAAAGTCACAAATGCCAAACAGGATGTATTCAAATAAGTTCCTCAGTAGGCAAAATCCAGAAACAACTTGAGAAGATTCAGTAACAACTAGCTGAGCAAAATCCAAACTCTCCAACGTCAACGTTAAAATAACATAACACAAAAAAATCAAACAACAAATACAAATCACAAAAAACTCCCTATGTACAGATCTACATAAAGAAGGTCCAGATCTACCCTGGAAGGATAAAAATCACATCTTTTCTATTTAACAATGGTAAAATACTTGTTTTCTTTCTTTCGCTGTCTTAAGAGGAAATTGTGAACATCACAAGCAAACAGGACAAAATCGATCAAAGATATACTAAAACTTATGAAAATCCAAGATTGGAAAATAAAGAGTCGATCTAGTCGGTAAAAGATGTAGAAATGAAGACCGCAACTAAAATACAACAGATAGTAAAAAAGACGTGACAGGATTACATATCGTGTTTTGATATAGTCAATGACTTTGATACGTGGGTAAGATGTCAGAGATCACTGGTTTTGGGAAGATTTGACAGAGACTACAGAGGAAGAACTAAGTTCCAGATAAAGGTAAAGCTTTTTGAAGAACAATAAAGAAGAAAATGCTTGGGTTTTGGCGATGTTTTCTACAATTCGTCGCAAATTTATACTTTTAGGTGATGATTTAACATATTGGTCGCAAAATGTTGTACATTTTGCGACATTATAGGTGTTCTGTAGCCAAAGATTGACATTTTACGATGAATATTAGATTCATCGCAAAATGTAGGAGATCATAATAATATAACTACGTCGTTTTCTGCGTAGTTGCAAACGTATTGGCGACGGTTATCATTAATCGTAGCTAAATGTTTTACAATTTACGATGAATCTTGGTTTCGTCACTGAATGTTGTAACGGTAAAAAATTCTAGGTGGGACGGTAAAAATTGAAGTCGCATCCTTTCCCCTCCCTCTCGTTTCTGCTTTTTCTCTTAGCTAAATATTCTCCCTCCTTTCTTCAGTCTTCCTTCAGATATTCTTCTCGATTTTTTTCTCTTATCTTCCTCCCATCTATCATCTCGTGGAGTTGAGCTTAATCTGGTAAGTTTTCTTTCATTTGTTGTGGGTTAGTTTTTTAATGTCTTAAAGCAATCGAATGTAAATTTATTGTGGTTTCTTCAATTTATTTAGATTTTTGCATGGATTAAGTAGCAAAATGTTGGGTTTATGTTGAATTTTGTGAATGATGGTGAAGAAAAGATACTGAATGAATGAATGGTTGAAGGAACGTGTGTCTTATGTTCTACTTACAAGGTGTTTGTTGAAAGTCCTAATCCAAAGAACACCTTTCATTTTTTGTCCAAAACGTGATTTGGTTTGACATGTGATATGATTATGTTGAGCATTTGTAGTAATAACCTAATTACCTGAGAGTCAGATAGAAAAAGAAAGAGATGCATGCTATGGAGTTTAGTTTTATGCTTATTGGATCCGTACACATAAAGAAGGAAGGAGAGGTTAAGCCATGGAACCATTCGCATGGTTCTTAGGGAAATATATAAAAGTGGTACGTTAGTGGAAATACGGAAATGGAAATGTTAGCTCTTAATATTATTAAACATTAAAAAGCTACGAGAAATATTAAGTAATATATGTTTAATTCTAGGTATGTTTTATTAATTTTTAAACTAATAATGTTCATCACCGTTCTATATTGATAAATAAAAAAGATATTAAAATAAGAAAAAAATTGAATAATTAAATCATAAGATCATATGCATGAACTATAACTAAGATGTTGGATCTAGAGAGGGATTGTAGATGGGCCAAATTAGAAAGTAATATAAATAAAGAAACAAAAGATTCCTAAAAATTCCATCTAGCCTCCAAGATATGAGTTGTGCAAGCAAAAGAACATATGTTCATATTCTTTCTTTTCTTTCATTTATATAAGTTAGATAAAAGAGAAGAGCCTTTGGCAGTTTAATTATTGAGTAAAAGTAATCATGATAATACAAGTTACAAGTCACATATATATACAAGTGATAAAGATACAATAAATAAAATCTAATCTTAATCAAATCAATTATCTTAACTAACAAATATTATCTAATACGCCCCGCACAAGCTGAAGGATAAGAAGAAGAAAGCCGAAGCTTGGAAGCAAAATGATAAAACAGTTGCTTGGAGAGAGGCTTAGTTAAGATATCAGCAAGTTGATCAGATGAAGACAAAATTCCACCACTAACTTCTTTTCTAGCAATGAGATCACGGACAAAGTGAAAGTCAATTTCCACATGTCTGCTGCGAGCTTGAAACACAGGATTGGAGGATAAGAAAATTGCACCAACATTGTCACACCAAATATAAGGAGGAGTAGGAAGAGTCATATGTAATTCATGAAGAAGCTTCGTAAGCCACTTAACCTTAACACAAGCATTCACAACCACCTTGAATTTAGATTCAGTAAAGGACCAAGCCACTGTGCGTTGCTTGGCAGACTTCCAAGCTAACAAATTATTGCTAAGAAAAATTAAAAATCCTCCAGTCAATCGACGATCATCAAGACAACCTGCCCAATTTGCATAACTGAAAATAGTTAATTTATCTATAGCTCCACGAGAAATCAATGATGACATTGTTATTAGAAATCAATGATAACATTGTTGTTATACCCTGTAAGTATCTGAGTAAACATTTGAGAGCTTGAAAATGAGTTGAAGTAGGCTGATGAAGAAATTGCGATAACTTATTTACAGCAAAAGAAATGTCTGGATGGGTGAGAGTAATGTATTGTAAGCTGCCACAAATTTTACGATACATAGTAGCATCATCCTACGAAAGAGGAGGACCTTGTAATTTGGACAAAATAGAACCAGTGTAGAACTTTGTTTACAATTGATCATCCCCATGTTGTCCAAAACAGAAGAAATATAATTTTTCTAAGATAATAGCAGACAATGTGAATGAGGTAGCACTTCTATGCCCAGAAAATGATGGAGATTACCCAAGTCACGTAAGGAAAACTCTTGTGACAATTGAGAAATAATAGATGAAACAAAGTGAGCATTATTGCCAGTGATGACCAAATCATCAACATAGACTAGGAGAAAACACAAGTTGCCATCTGTATTAAAAATGAACAATGAAAAATCTGCATAAGAACCAACAAAACCAATAGTGGTTAAAAATTTGCTTAGTCGCTGATACCAGGCACGTGGTGCCTGTTTGAGCCTATATAACGATTTCTGTAATTTGCAGAGATGATGAGGATGTGAAGTATCAATAAAGCCTTGTGGTTGCACCATGTATATAGTTTCTTTCAGTTCACCATTCAGGAAAGGATTACTAACATCTAATTGTCTAAGAGACCAGCCCCTTGATACTGTTATACTGAGAATAGATCGGATTGTCATAGGCTTCACTACAGGACTGAAAGTGTTAGTGAAATCTACCCCATATTCCTGAGTATAACCTTTTGCAACCATTTGTGCTTTCAACCGTTCCACAGTCCCATCCGCCTTTCTCTTGACTTTAAAAATCCATCTATTACCAACAATGTTGGTATTTGGTGGGCAAGGCACAAGTCCCAAGTTTGGTTTCGTTGAAGAGCTTGAAACTCATGTTTGATGGCTTCTTTCCATACTGGGTCTTTGTAGGCTTGAGAGAAAGAATTAGGTTCACAAGGTATATTGGAAGGAGAGGAAACAATGGTCAAATAAAATCTTTTCTTTGGTTTGGGGTTTAGTCGAAGAAGCATGGAATGGGTACGTTTAGGTGGTGTGAGTTGTGAGGAATTGGCTGGTGTGGGATGAATAGATGAACCTAGTTTTGAATGTAAATTCAAATTAGAATTTAAATCAAAAGGAGGTTGAATAGCTGCTGTTTCAGAAGTGGCTGGACAAGATTATGAGTGTTGACCAAATCATTTGACGGAGGATAAGATGGACTGAGAGTAGAAGATTATGGAGAGTCAGGGATAGGGTCACAGGAAATCTGATTTAATGGTGGATGATGTTGGTCACATGATAACTTATATGGTTGGACAAGATTTGGGTAAGATTCAGAATCATGTGTAGGAGTAGAAATGGGTGGAGATTGGTTTGGATTATGCAGAATCTGTTCATGGTTAGGCAATATGTGTGTCGTTGTTGGTGACATATCATGCTGAGAATTTGAAGGAATAGATAAAGGGAAAGTAGATATCATACCTTGAGAATCTTGATTTGGCAGAACACATGAGGAATCATGATGAAAAAGGTTTAGCCATGGAGTGGAGTTGGTAAGATCATGTTGGGCAGATTTGGTATCTTGAGAATCTGAAATTTTATGGAAGGGAAAGAAGGACTCATCAAACTCAACATGACTCGCATAAATAATTTTTCCACTTTCTTTATCTAAGCAATGGTAACCAAGATAATGAGGAGAATAACTCAGAAAAACACACTGCTTGGTCCGAAATGAAAATTTTTGTTTATTAAATGGTTGAAGTAGAGGATAAACAGCACACCCAAAAACTTGAAAAAATTGATAATCAGAAATTTGATTGTAGAGAATTTGGAATGGAATTTGATTTGTCAAAGATTTGGTAGGCAGACAATTTATAAGAAATATGGTTATTTCAAAGGAAAAATGCCAAAATTTGAAAGGTGCACCACAATGACCAAGTAAAGCAAGACCAATGTTAACAATATTCCTAATTTTTCTTTCAGCAGTGCCATTTTGTTCATGAGTATGAGGACACATAATTCGATGATGAATCCCTACAGTGTGAAAATATTTGTGTAATGATCGAAATTCACCACCCCAGTCAGATTGGAATTGTTTAATGGTGGAATTGAATTGTTTTTCAACTAGAGTTTTAAACTGGAAAAATATTTGAAAAACATAACTTTTATTTTTCAATGGAAAGAACCATGTAAATAAAGAACAATCATCAATAAATATAACGAAGTATTTATGTCCAGAGGAAGAACAAATGGGAGCAGGACCCCAAGCATCCGAGTGAATTAAATCTAAAGGTCTAGCACTACGATGATGAGTAAGAGGTAAAGAAATCCTATGTAATTTGCCTAAACAACAAGAAGGACATTTGGTAGAGGGCAACTTTGAAGAAGAACACGGTAACTGAAATTGACGAACTAAATTGTGAACTGTCTGAAAGTTTGGATGACCAAGGCGAGCATTCCAACTTTCCAACATGACTAAATAAGCTAGAGCATCCAAATTTTGCTATTGATGAAGAGGACCACATAATTTATAAAGCCCCAGTTCACTTGTTCCGCGCAACAGAATTCTCTTGGTAATCTGATCCTTTACAAAACAACAATCAGAGTAAAATTCAAAGAAAAAGTTGTTATCATGACAAAAATTTTGAACAGAGAGCGACAATTTGGTTATATTAGGAACATGTAAATTTTGATGTAAAAATAAAGGTCTGGAAAAAGATGCGATGGAACTTGAGCCAATGTGAGAAATCGATAACCTTGCACCATCTCCAACATGTACCATATCCTTACCCTTGTATTCATCAGCAATATGAAGAGACTCCAAATCAAGGGTGACATGATGATTTGCACCAGTGTCTGGGTACCAAGTAAAGGATTGGTCATCCTGTGAAGAGGTAGGAGCAGTCATAGTTAAATGTGCTTGAGGTGCCATGTGTCTATTATGCTGATGTCCTTATGTCCGAGTTCGTGGCACAAAATTATTTTCAAAACAATGTCAACAATCAATTACTATATGATTATTATAGCCACAAATTTGACAAGCTAGTCATGAAGAATTGCTTTTGGAAGATGATGAAGACAAAAAACCTTGTCTGTCTCTGTTCCCACGACCTTTACCACGCAAATGAGAAGAATGAGAACGTTAAACCATATTCACTATTGGTAAAGAGACTTGTTGAGCTTTAAGCAATAATTCATGGGCAACTAGCTGGCCATGTAGTTCATCGAAGGAAACAGGTGTTTGTCTTTGCTGTAATCTGCCAATAATCCCATTATATTCAGCTCCAAGTTTTCGAAAGACAATAGCATTAAATTCAACCGGAGAAATAAATTGACCTGCAAGACTCAGAGAATCAGCAATAGATTTAGCTTGATACAAATATTCAGAGACAAACTTGTCATCCTTGGAAAGGTTGTGAAGTTCGATAAACAATTGAGTTCGTTGAGCATGGCTCACAACTCCATATGCAGCAGCTAAAGCATTCCAAATTTCTACAGAAGTTGTAAGTCCAATCAGATGGGGATAAACTTCCTAGGTGATGGAAGATAACAGTTAAGAAAACAAGATTTGATCTTTAGAAAAACCAAGCTAAATAAGTTGAATTTGGTTCCATTTGGTTTGTAGAGGAGTTGAATAATTATTTAGGGGGTGCTAATTCTGTACCATAAATAATTCCATGTAGATTGTAGAAATTTAATAGAGGAGAAAATTGAAGCTTCCAAGAGGAATAGTTTTTAGAGGTGAGTTTTATTGAGAAGGTTTGGCTAATATGAAGAGGATTTGTGGGTAGAGAACCAGAAGAAACAATAGGAGAAAGAATAGGAAGAGAGGCTAAAATTGACGAAGAAGAAACAGAAACTGGATTAGTCATTGCAGAGCTCTGATACTAAGTTAGATAAAAGAGAAGAGCCTTTGGTAGTTTAATTATTGAGTAAAAGTAATCGTGATAATACAAGTCACATATATATATAACTAATAAAGATACAATGAATAAAATCTAATCGTAATCAAATCAATTATCTTAACTAACAAATATTATCTAATAATAAACATGAGGGAGATATAGCTTTCACATGGGGGTCGTGGCTTTGAATGCACTATGCAATTCATACTCTTATTGATCAATGTTCTGTTAATACAAAAGGGTGGTAGTGAGGCCTCAGGCATGCAAATTTATGTGTAGTGTGTGTTATTTTAATTTCTCTAATGGATTACCTTTTGCCTTATTGGAGCAACATAATGCCCTCATCCTTTTTCTGCGTATTCCTGACCCCAACCATATTAAATTTAAGGTTACTTTAGCACCCCCATGCTTGATCACTTTATTGTAACCAAGATTTGAAGATGGAACATTTCCTAATTGAGATATATATACACAATGAAGTCGATTATAGGGGAGTAGATGATGGAGCTACCATATACAACCTCTGTCGTGTTTTCAACAGTCCAACCACCAACTCCTGTGATCTACTCTCACCTGCATCTCTAGCTCCTCTAATCTACCCTTCCCTGCATTGCTAGTTGCTGCTATTGTGCTATGTTGCATCGCCAGCCCTCACTGTTGCCATCAACTTTTACTTGACCTACTTGACTAGCTTTGTATATTATGTATCCGCATGTTGCCACTTATAATTTTAAAGTGATGCCCCCCCAACTAAACTGATCAATTAGTTTTCTCTCATTGTACACAAATTTTACAAAGTAAGATAATGGCCAGTCAGTTGGGCGTCGTCGTGAGGAATGAGTTGCTTTGTTTTCAGCATGTTATGCAATTGAAAGAAGACAACTTGTAAAATGCTTTGGATAAAGCTTCGGTAATATTTCAATTAATATCATTATATGTATTGTAATTTTACTTAACTAAAATAATAACTTATGTAATACATGTTTTCACAGATAAAGCTCAATATCGTTGATATCGACACGCTTGAGGTTTCAAGCAGTATTAGTTCACTATTGAAACAAAGGGTGAAGGATCATCAATATCGGTTTCATAAATATTATCAGTCTTTCCCTTCCGATGAAGAGGCAAAGAGACATGTTCCGAAACGGGTGACTGAAGAAAATTGGAATAAAATATATGATTATTGGGCTTCAGCAAAGGTTCAGGTTATTAGTTTTCTCTCCATATTTCCTTCCATTAATTGTGTTTAAGCATCGCATAACTATTTCTCTTAATTTAGGAAAAGTGTAAGAAAGTCAAGGCCAACAGAGAAAAAATGAAGACTGCTCATAACATCGGGTCTAGGTCATTTGTCATCGTCTGACAAGAATTTGTAAGTGTAACATTTTCAATTTATTATTCTATTTTTTAATATAATAAATTCTAATTGGTTATAATTTTTTAAATTCATATTATAGAATCAAACACAACTCCAAAGGCAAGAGTGTGATAGCATCACATTGTACAAGCACACACACTACAAGGAAGGTCAAGGCTGGACATTTGAAGAGGCACAAAGTAATTATATAAGTACAAATAAATTAATATTACAATTTATTTTTCTATGTAATAATAAGTAATTATTTTTTAGTTAACTCGATTGTCTATTTTAAGAACAAGATGCAGGAGTTGTTGTAGACATCATTAGTTGAGGGAAATCAGCCCAATGTCGATGACATTTGCAACAATGTCCTTGATACACGATCAGGCTATATCAAGGTCTTAGATATGACCCTAAGCCTGTTGGTGTCTCTTTATTGCAACCAACATTATTGATGACGCTTCAAGAAGAGAACAAGACACTGAAGACTAAGTTAGATCGTAATATTAAAGAAGTTAACAAGTTTAAAAAATAGGTTAAACAAATACTAAATTCTGCATATGTTAGTGGTAGTGACTTAGATGAAGACTTTTAGTTTGTAAATGATTTGTAAATATTTTTATATAAAATACATTCCATTTTATATGTTTATTTTATTTCAATTTATTATTATTTAAGAAATATATTACTAAGATTAATTATAAAATTAATAATATTAATATTTCAAATTGTCATAAATTCAAAATAAATTTGTTTGTACAATTATAATAATTATTAAATTGAAATTAAATTTCGTCACTAAATAATATTGGCTACCAAAACATATTTGTCACAAAAAGTCTTAAAAAGTGTAATAAATTTAAATTAATTCATTTTTAACAATTATAATTATTGTTAAATTAAAAATTAAATATTGTCACTAAATAGTATTAGCTATCAAAAATTTTCATCACAAAAGATCATTAGCTACTTATATAGCACGTCACTAAAAATGTTTTACCACAACAACATATTAGTAGCTAAAAGTATTTTGCTACCAAAACAAAATCGTCACAAAACCAAACTAATTCGTCACAAAAAGTTTACCTACATTTAAGAAGCATCTATAAAAACGTTTCCCTACAACAAGAGCTTAGTAGCTAAAACTATTCTGTTACTAAAATAAATTTGTCACAAAAAAACAATTACTTATGAATAGGCTTTAGTAGGGAAAAAGTTTTATCTACGAAACATAAACGTTGCACATAACTATGTACAATGATATTTATTATCGTCATCGGTTATACTTTTTATCGACGAATTATTTGTGTCCAAAAAACTTTTTTGCGATGACTTCAAGAAAACGTCGCGGATGTTGTTTTGCTACCGGGATTCAACGACAATATTTTTTCGTTGCACATTATTATTTGCGACGATTTGTTATTCTTTAGTGACGTTTAATTTTATCGCTAAATGTCCTGTTAGTTGTAGTGTGATATCAAATATTAAGAATGATAATAATAAAATTTTTACTTATGTTTGGTTATTATGTGAATAATTTTGTAAATAATCAATTAAATATTTTATATTATTATTGATTAATAAAATTTAATATTTAATAAATAAATAAAATTATTTTTAATGATTCATTAAATTATTAATTTTGAATAATTTTGTACAAATTTTCTTATAAGATTAAAATAAGAAACATAAAAAAACATATTTTATGATATAAAATCATTGAAATAAAATAAAATAATTATTAAATAAATTAAATGGAGAGTTTCGTTGAGACTAAACAAAAAGAAAAAAGAAATTATGTTAAATGAATACGAGATAAATATTCAATTTTTTTTACCCATGATTGCTTATTTGTTACTCCTGATATTTGATTTCAAGTTATATCTACACCCAAATGATTTAAAAATAAAATTGGTTCGACCGATTTAATCGTAAAAATTTTAAACCTTCTAACTTCTTTATGAAAAATATATAGTGAAATATATTTATGTTATATTTTTAATTTTTATAACTTCAAATAAATGATAGGTGCTTTATTATAATATATGGTGGATACATGGTTATAATCCATTAATAATTAAGAATGTTTAATTATTTTCGCATAATATATATATATGTATTATATAATACTTTATTTAAATGTTTAGAAATAATATATGTATAATTGTAATATTATAGATA
>JANZXR010360425.1:0-20689 GCA_027575705.1 Erythroxylum echinodendron
TGATTTATATGTTCTGCACGTCGAGCTATGCTCCGTGAATTTGCTCCGATGGAGCCCTATGGGCCAAAACTTTGTATGTATTTGTGAAAGGCACTCAGTCATAACAATAAGAATGAATATGAGTCTCATGCATGTCCCATGCAAATACGTGCGCAATGTTTGAATCATATGAAAATTTAAATGAATGATCTTATGTTCTGCCTTGTCAAGTTCCTTTCTGCATAAATGCTTATCTGTTTAAATGAATAATTGTGATATATGTGTTGTATTTGTGTAATCCGGTGAATTCACTAGTGATGGTTCACTCATTAAGTTCGCAAAACTCATCAAAAAATTGCACTGTGGCTTTTTAGGTACGAGATAGGAGATTTAAGTTTTAGTCAGGACATAAAGTGTCTGTGGATAAAGAAATGGATCAGAGGTCTGTTAGCTGACTCCCGAAGGAATATAGTTGCTGCTATTTTGTAGTTTTGTTAGAACCTGTATAGGGTTTTGTAAATATTTATTGATAAGAACAGTGTAAGTTTTATAAATGAATGAAGCGAATGTTTTTAAGAGAAAATTATAATGATTTTCGAGTATGTTAGATGATTCCATGTGTAAGTTAGAATTGTTATTGCTCCAACATACCATTATCGTAGGTTATGTTCCTAAAAGCTTAGGTATGTACCCTATGGTAGTGGGATGTTGCAGTTTTCTAGTTTCCTTGGTGATTACAGAAATGTTAAATGTGGTAGTGGTAATGGTACTGGCAGTGTTCCATCTTAGACCCAAAAAGAAGTACTTGAACCTGATGTGAGGAAGAGAAGAAGGCAAACTAGTTTCTTTGCACGACGAACAACCCCTGGAGCCCAACCTTTAATTCGTAGTGCAATGCAATCAAGAGATGCAACTCACAATGTTGATATGGTAGTAGCTAGATTGTGGTATGATACAGGTTCGTCATTTAATGCTTCTTAGTCTTATTATTATCAACCTATGATAGATACAATAGCCTTTTATGGTCCGAGATACAAAGGTCCTTCGATTGATGACTTAAGAGGTAAACTTTTGAGTTGATCTGTTTATGAAATTAGAAGTTATTTGGCTGAAAGAAGAGTGAATTGGGGTACCTATGGATATTCAGTCATGTGTGATGATTGGACAAATGGGAGACAAGAGCCTATTATTAATTTTTTGGTTTATTTTACAAATAGCTCTATGTTTTTGAATTCTATTGATGCATCTGGCCTTATTAGAAATACTGAGACTTTGTTTAGGATATTTGATGAAGTTGTGAATGAAGTAGGGCCAGAAAATATTGTTCAGTTTATTACTGATAATGATTCCACTTATAAAGCGACAGGAAAAGTTTGCAGAATATGTATAATTATTTTTTTGGACCCCTTGTGTTGCACATTGCATTAACGTAATGCTAGAGAATATAAGGGATCCTAGGTATTTTCCTATTATTGGTGAGACTATGCAGAAAGATAAAAAGGTGACAATGTTCATTTATAATCGTGCATGAGTGTTGAATTTGATTAGAAAGGAATTTACAATGGTAGGAATTTGTTTCGTCCTGCTGTGACAAGATTTGCAACAAATTTCTTATCACTTTAGTCTTTTGTTTCGCTAAAGAAAGAATTAAGAAATATGTTTACAAGTGATAAGTGGATTGCATCTCAGCATGTTAGGTCTAATGCTAGAGTGGAGGTTTGTAATATCGTACTAGAAGATAGAGAATTTTGGTCTCAATGTCAATTTGTTATCTGAGTTTGTGAGCCTTTAGTGAGGGTGCTTCGCTTAGCTATAATGAAGAAAAGCCAATAATGGGTTATATTTTTGATGCCATGGAAAGAGCGATGGAAGCAATTAAGGCCAATCTGAAACATAGGCCATCTTTGTATACACCATATCTTTTAATCATTAATGAGAGAAGAGAAAGACAACTTTCTTTTCCGTTGTTTGCAGCTAGGGCTTTTTTGAATCCTAGTATTTATTTTAGACTGAATCTTAATAAGCAAGCTGAAGTTGATAGAGGAATGCTTTTAACTATTTCAATAATAGTTAATATTAACGTGATGCAAGATCTCTTAAGCTCATAAATGGAGCTTTATAAGTTGTCTTATGGGGATTTTAGAATGCCGATTGTTATTCGACAAAGAGGAATACTTTCTTCAGGTATTAGCTATTTCCTTTTTCTTATTTGTTAAAAATTAATTGTCACTTTATTTTGTTTAAAACGCTACTTTTGTTATCTTATAACTTACAGTTTCTTGGTATGATCAATTTGGAAAAGGTGTTCCGGAATTGAAAAAGTTTGCAATTCAGATTTTAAGTCAATGTATGAGTGCAACAAGCTGTGAACGAAACTGGAGCACATTACCCTGAAAAAAGGAATAGATTGGACTTGATTTTTGTTCGATACAATTTAAAGCTTCAGGAAAGGTACCTTATTATTATTATTCATTTCGATATAATTTCTTATAATTTTCTAATAATTAAATTATATCTCTTTTTTGTGATTATTGGAAATGTGAATTGTTGAGAATTGTTGGAATACGAAATTGTTTTATGAATATTTTTTGATTGTTGGAAATGAGAATTATGAGAATTGGAAATTGTTTTATGCATGTTTTGTGATTGTTGGAAATGTGAATTGTTGGAATTAGAAATTGTTTTATGCATGTTTTGTAATTGTTAGAAATGTGAATTTTGGGAATTGTTGGAACTGGAAATTTTTTTATGCATCTTTAGTGATTGTTGGAAATGTAAATTTTGGGAATTGTTGGAATTGCAAATTATTTTATGCATGTTTTGTGATTGTTAAAAATGTGAATTTTGGAAATTGTTAGAATTGGAAATCATTTTATGCATGTTTTGTGATTGTTGGAAATGTGAATTGATGGGAATTATCGAGAAAGATATGTTATTATCATTATTATTTTCGATATAATTTCTTATAATTTTGTAATAATTAAATTTTATTATTTACTAGGAGTCTTAATAGTACAAGTAGTTCAACTGATCCAATTTCCATTGATAACATCGATCTTTTAGCGGATTGGGTTTTTGAAGAACCGAATTTGGTAGATGTCAATGACTTGGAAGATAATATTGGATGGAAAAGCATTGACTTGTCATTTGCTGCATTAAATTTGAATGATAATGATGATGAAACTCCTCTCAATGATGAGAATTTTGTACCAAATGATAACTGGGTCAATGCAGTAGCAGATATCCTCCCGTGGACGATTAAATTTCGCTTCAGGTTATTTTTCCTCTTCTTTTAATTTTACTTATATTTGATGTTTATCAGTTTAAATGTGTAATTGTAAATATTTTTATTTCAGGTTTAACTTCAACTTCATTGTTTCCTAGTCATGATGAAACTGTAATAGTTAAGGATATTAATTGTTCTTTTTATTGGATGTTTTGATGTAATTATTATTTATTAAAATGATGAAATTGTATTATTGTAATATTTTAAATACTTTGTATCATTCTTATTTTATATTTGTATTATGATGATTGTCTTTTTTTCATATTAATTATGATTATTATTTATATGTGAAATATTTAAAAATTATCGTTATTTCATATTAAATTATTAATTGTAATTATTATTTATTATTATGATTTTTAGAAACAGGTTTGATGTAAACTTGTAAAGTATACAGTATATAATTATATAATATACCAATGGACTATTTTGCAAAATTTATAAAGTTTCAGGGACTATTTCATAAATTTAAAAAATTACTCAAAACGGTACCCGATATTAATCGGTACCGATATAGTACCGTACCAGAATCTAATCTGGTACCAAGTCCGGTACGATATTCACAACTTTGATTGTTAGCATACGATTAGATTCAAATGAACAAGCCATACAGATCTTTAACATCTTAATAAAATTAAACTGTCAATTGATTTCCAACTTATTGAATGAATGTTGTTATGAATTAAAAGAGGAGGTAATTCAAAATTTCAATGAGTGTTTAAAAGCTTCCATTGATGGGATCAACAATAAATGTGAGTTAATCTCTATTAAAAAAATTGATTGGCGCACCTATTTACAAAAGAGGGAGCCAAAGCAGTTTTGACATTATGAGTCTAGAAAGAGACAAGCATTTTGAGTAAGTAGTTATGACTCAGTTAATACATGATGAGGGAGAATGGAGATTCCCACATAAGTTTTGGCACCTCTTATTTGAATGTTTTCAATTTCAATTTTCATGTTTTTGGAAACTATCAATTTACCCCTATGGTATTGTTTAGGGGAATTATTAAAAAATCTAGCCGATTTGGTTGGTTCAATCATAAAATTTTTAAGTAGTCCAAATTTTTGATTCGGTTTTCAATTTTTTGGTTCAATTTACTGTAATAACTTTTGTTGTTAGAAATCAATCAATTTACTAATTAATCATTTAATTTTCATAATTTAACAAGTTATTATAAACCAAAATAAATCAATTAATTTTCATTTAACAGTCTTTTTTAATTAAACTTCAAATTTTTCAATAGGTAAAGACAATCTCTTTCAATCATATTTCAAATTCTTTACTTTTATTTAATCTTTAGCCAGTTTTATGACAGTCTAATATCGGTTGAACTTTTTAAACCTTATATGTCTTTTCTTACTAGTTTAACTTATGGTTCGGCTTTTAAAATATTGGTTTAGATTTCATACAACCTCTTTTATCACTCTATCTATTTTTTACTCAATTAATGTATTATTAAAATTATTTAATTCCAATACAAAATCATTTTAGAGATATTGAAAGGATAAAAAATTAACAAAATAATATAAGTAAATGATAGTTTTAAAAATGCAAGGATTCCATTAAAAAAAGGTCAAACTATAGGAGGGTCTAGTATAATTAACCCTAAGTTATATTGAAAAAGGGGAGCTCCTTTAAGACAAGTAGTTGAATGAAAAATAATATACATATGTATAAGATACTTTGTAATAAGGGGAGTTTGCACATACGATCCCTCATAACCCTTTATTTAAGGTGTGTTATTAAAAAAAACACACCAAATCTTAAGAAAAATTCATAAAAGTTCCAATGGAGCATATTAAGGAGCTAGTGACTACTATAGCACACAAAACCTTAAGGGATGGCGATTCTTTTAGCTAATGTTAGGGGAAGATTATGTCGAATAAGCAAATGTATATGTTAATTGTTAAGGATATGCTTGTTATCATCATCACCCTATTGCAAACTACATATTGGTTTCTAGCATTGCACCATTTGCTTAATGGGTATAACTGTATTGGATCCCTTCCCTCATGTTGTGAAGCATTTTAAGTTTATTCCTATGGCTGTTGCTTACTTTGCCAAATTGGTCTAAGTAAAACCCCTTGACAAAAATCATGTTAAAGGTACTAAACAAATTCATTAAAATCTATATTACCTATAGATACGAGTTCCTCTTTCTGCAATTACAAATAACAACTTGTAATTCCAATCTCATTATGATTCAAGTTTCCAATGTTTTCCTATCCTCTCTTTGAACTTGTGGTTAGTGGTTTCCTACTACATCAAGGTTTTAAGAGTTCGCAAATCAGCTCATAGTTGCATTATATAGCATTGATATATTCCCTTGGAACTCGTTTGCGGTGAACATATTGACGTTGCTTTCCACTTTATGTTGTTGTTGAGAGACGTATATAGTAAAGGGGATGATAAAAAGTCAAAATATGAAAGTTTTTTTTGAAAAGTTAAAAATTTTATTAATAAATGAGATAAATACAATATTAGTGAATCTTAAACGACTTCAGTTAGCTAAGGGAGAGCAGGTCATCCTTACAATAAACAAAACGACGTTGTATAGAACAACATTAGACGACTGTGTTTTAGACCCAAATAAAACATCGTGGATATGTTCTTTTAGGGTAAAACCACTTCCCCTCTTTTATGTGCTTCTCCAGAAGATTCTAAATTAGGGTAGATGTCGTGAGTCTCTCTACTCCTTTCTCTTCTGCCGCTTGGAATCAAGGTTAGAGTTTCCCTCTTTTGTTTGTTTATTTTTTCTTTTCCCTCTATTTCTTGAACAGTGGCATCTCTAATTAGGGTTCAGAACGAGTCCTTATCAATTCTTCTTCAGATGCTTCGCAAATGTTGTAAGTACCAGTATTCGTGATCAATCGAGGGAAAGATCAACCTCCTCTGGTAAGCACTGGCTTTTTTCTTCTTTCTAAATGTGATATTTCCATATAAGAGCAAATATGAGTGTGTTTTCTCACTCTGATGTTAGTTCTTCTACCACCTGCCAAAGGCTCTTCCATGCAGCACTCGATGGAAACGGCTACTCCCCTCTGGCACGACACTGTTTCAGTTGAGTTTGAAAGTTTACAAGTACACTCCTCCTCCTTCCTTTACATTTCGCCTCTCTAGATTAGTAGTTGATTCTCCATGATAAGGCTAGATCAGGATAAACTGCCTCTGATTTGGTGGAACAGAGAATTTTCTCTCTGATTCCACCAATTAGGAATTTGAGAACCTTATGTCTTGTACGTATCTTGTGTTGAAAGCTCTCTCTCTCACCAAATCTCCTTAATGGAGGAGGGAAAGGAGATAATATATATATTCTCTTTATATATAAGAGTGTGGGTCAACTACTGTAGCCACTCAATGGCTTCTGTAAAAGTTGTGCCTGCATTAAGAATAAGGTTGAGTGCCTTTATCCACTCCCATATGAATTGTGGAAAGGGACATTTGAAGAAAAGGTGCTCCTTTGACTCTGGTTCTATCTCACATAGAACACAGTTTGTATTGATGGCCATGTAGTGAATTCAATCTGTAATGTTGAGTCTGTTAAGCATTAAAAGCCATAGTAGGATAGAGTAGCTTGGTATAAGTGATTTGGGCCATATAATAAGAAACCAATTCTGCCTTGAGTTATTTTGATTCTACCACTTACTAATCTTGAAGCGATGAAAATGTTTGGGGCCAGGTTAAGATAGTGGTAATAGTCATCCCTTTGCAAGTTTGGCTGATAGCTAGGTGTTAGATCTTGTACCTTCCCTGGAAAGTTCCATTGGCTTCTTCCTAGGATAGAGTTAACTTTTTCATTGATAGGGACATCATTCCATAGTTGTAGAACTAAACGGTTTCCAATTAAGGAACTATGACCTGTCCAATTGTCAAACCAGAAAAATGCCTTTTCTCTATTCCCAACCTTGCTCAAGACAATTGGCTGAAGCAAAGGTCTAAGCTTCAAGAGCTGGGATAGGGGCTATGAAAAAGAAGGTTTAATAGGGATAGACCAAATACTAGATCCTTTTAATATATAGCTATTCAGCCATTGGATCCAAAGTGATTTCTTGTCAAGGAGAATATCCTAGAAGTTCTTGATTAGAGCTGCTTTGTTGAAAGATGCAATGAAGATCACTCCTAAACCTGCTTCTTCTTTCCTTTTACAAACTTCCTTACATTTCACCTTAGCAAAGTGGCTATCTAAATTCAGATTTCCCAATAGGAATCTTCTGAATAGTTTCATAATAGATTTGATAACCCCTTTAGCTAGAGAAATATTTGAGGACCAATAAATGTGTAAGGAATTCAATACAGCTTTGATTAGTTGTAGTTTTCCTCCAAAAGAGAGCACCCGATTAGACCACATTTCCATTCTCCTCTGAATCTTATCAATCAATGGTTGACATTTCGAAAACTGTATTCTTTTAGTGGTTATAGGAAGTCCTAAATAAGTCAGTGGTGCTGGTTTTTAGTTCATTCTTATGATTTGGGAGATTCTGTTCTCCATTATATTGGCCCTTGTTGCTAAGATAAACTAACTTTTGTTTAAGTTAATCACCAAACCTGATAGGTCCCTAAAGATAGACAGGATTGTCATAAGTAGCTCAATAGACTTGCCATGTGCCTTAGAGAAAAGCAGTAGGTCATCCGTGAAGCATAGAATGATCAGCTTTACCTTCTTGCATTTAGTGTGAAATTTGAAAGAGTTATTGTTACCCACTTGTTGTTGGATTAACTGACTTAGGACTTCCATATAAATAACAAAGAGATATGGCGAGATAGGGTCTCCCTGTCTTGTTCCCGTCGCACTCCTGAATGTATCTGTTGGCTTCCCATTAACTAAAATCAAATAAGTGGGAGTAGTTATACATTCCTTATCCGAAATCACAAACTCCTCAGGAAACCCCATTAGGTTGAGAATCCTTAAGATAAAATCCCATTCCACATGATCAAAAACTTTCTTAAAATCCACTTTGAGTATACAATTAGGTGGATTGTTTTTTCTTTGGTACCCTTTCATCAACTTTTGAACCAGGGAGAAATTATCACCAATTCTTCTTCCATGTAAGAAAGCACTCTAATTGTCAGATATCAATAGTTCCAGCACCATCTTCAACCTATTTGCTAAGATTTTGGATATAATTTTGTAAAGAAAATTTGTGCATGAAATAGACTTATAGTAATCCAACGTAGAGGGGCAAGAATTTTTAGGAATTAAGCAACTGTGAGTTTTGTTGATTTCTTTCAGTAGAATACCACTAGAGAAAAATTCCAGCACTAATTTTTTAACCATATGACCAGTTTCTTGCCAAGTATTTTGGAAAAAATGACCATTAAATCCACTAGGGCCAGGGGACTTATTCGAGTGCATCTGAAATATCACCTATTCTATTTCATTTTCTACCATTGGTTTGATTAGAGCTGTAACCTGTTCATAGGAGAGCTTAATATGTATAAAAGATTTGAGAGACATAGAAGTAGTAGGGACCTAAGAGGATCCATAAAAGTTTTGAAAATATCTCTCTGCCTTTTTGAGAAGGTCCTCTTGATTTGAAAATACCTCCTCATCTTGTAGCTTTAGGGAGCAAATTCTGTTAGTGTTCTTTCTGGCTAAGAAATAATTGAAAGTATGTCCTTGAGAACAAATGATTTGATATGATTTGATTATGTATTGCTCCTCATTCAGGTGGTAAGGAGGATGAAAACCCCTCCTTTAACTTTGGAAGATATAGATGTTAAGTCAAGAGAACTTCACGATTATTAATTTTAGTAACAATCAAATAATACTAATATTAGAAATATATGAACTATTTTGATAATTATATTAAGTGTGCAAAAGAACACAGAAGAAGTGAAAAGTACAGAAGAAGTGAAAACATAGAAGAAGCAGGACACACAGAAGAAGCGCAAAACACAGAAGAAGCCTAAACACAGGAGAAGCAGAAAACACAAAAGAAGCAAAACACAGAAGAAGTGAAAACACAGAAGAAGAGGAAAACACAGACGATACAAAGATGAAGATACGCTATTACGTCGGACAGTTAGTTAGTTGAAGTTAGTTACAGAACTTAACTAAATAACGGGTCCTACAAGAATTAAGAAGTAGTTATCAAGAATCAAGAAGCACTTGGAGACTTAGGCTATATATACTAGTCGTAGTCGTAGATTGAACAATCTTTTAATCTTTTGAGCTTTCAAGTGTGCACTTACAAAGAAAAATTTTGTATTCAAAAGTACGATACTAGAGAGCAAACCCTACTATAACAAAAGCTCACAATATCTTTCTAGTGAGAGAAAGAAAAGGCTAAGAGCCTGGAGAGGCTAAGATAGCAGAAAGAATACTTTGTGTAAGAGACCTAAAGAGGCTCTGGAAGGGAAGAAAGAATACTTGTAAAATTGTCGAAGTATAGTGAAATCTCAGACGAACTCTGAGGACTGGATGTAGCCCATGGTTTGGGGTGAACCAGTATAAAAATCGCAGCGTCTATCTTCTAACCTTTCACTTTATTCTATTTTGTTTTTAGACAAGTATATAGAAGTTATTTGCAATTTAAATATGTAACTATTTTTGTATAACTTTTTTGGTATTCTTTTAACAGTTTGAAAAGTTCTTAACAAGATGTATTAAAGTTTTTGTATTTATGAAAAGAATACACAATTGGACCCCCTTCTTGTGTATCTCATATATTGTACGTGAATTCTATATTAACGTGTGATTTACTTCAATAGAATGTATTGCGAAGGTAATATCGTCCATCATATTCTCTTTCTTTTTGCCTATGGTTGATCAACTTCTTTTGCTATAACTTTTTGATACTTTTAACTAACCCAAAACACTCCAGGGTCTTAAGTTTTCAAACTTGACTGGATGTCAGTCTGGAAATTTGTCGTCCCACGTCAGGATCCATCTTGTTGCCACACCAATGGCGGATCGCCCTTGGAACTTAAAGGTCATACAAGGTAGACGCAAATAAAAAGGCTAAACAATGTATATATGAATCAAACAGATGAAAGTGAAAACCTGAAAATTTGGCAAATTGGCAAGAGTTGTCAGACAAAGAGGTTTGTTAATCTTCTAGGAATTTAATTACCTATAATCAAAGTTAAAGATCATTTTACAATGCAATTCTTTAATTAATTTTACATTATTGGACATCTATCGACCATTATAATCACTTATCTGTGGCATATGGGTTTTGACTATGACCTAGTTTGCCTTTGACTTTTTGAGCTTGACTATAGTTCATTGTATGTGGTCATTGTTTTGATTCAATATGTTTCCATTGTTGAATGACACATGGGAAGGGCATTTTAATAAATCATATCATGGATGTGTATAAGTGAAAATTCATTAGTTAACCATATTGGAAATGCATTATTTGATTTAATTTGTTTTAAACGTGTAGTAAACCATTTCATTAATTTAAAAGAGATTAACTAGGCTTGCATCTTAAGGTTATAAATTTTTCATTTTGAGCTCAATGAGTGACTCAAAGTTTATTGTTCAACGCCTTAATTGGCTGTAGGAAAATCAAGTTGAAAGTAAAATGGAAGGAAATCTTAGTAAGGATGACTATATGGGCAATGCTAATGAAGCTTATATTCATCAAGGGTTTTTGGTAGATTAGAGACCAGGTGCCACAAGTCTTCTTTTCACTGAATGTCCCTGCCTAGACATTATGATGAAAGGCCTTCCCAGTAATACGTTGCTGACTAAAGGTTCATATATAAAGGAACAACCAAAAGTTTATGGGCCTGGAGGAGCTCAATCCCTAAAAGATAATATTCATGGTTTTGTTAGACATTTTTACCCCTAAGGGCAATTTTGTCAATTTCCCATATAGTAGACAGTTATTAATTATAATTTGGTTTTAAATAAATTTTCGTTTAAGTTATATAATTTGATGTAGATAAAGATAATAAAGTGACTCAATAAAAGATCTAAATTAATGGGTCGAAGTTCGGGTGAAAAATGGATCCGTTTTAGTATGGATTGGTCTATACTTGTGACGGAGAAGCCCGATATGGAAGCTATATAAATAGGTTATGGTTTTCTGCAGTTGCTAATATCAATCAAGAGCATAAGGAGCCTCTGACTCGTTAAGAGAGCTCATGTTTTGAGAAAACTATAGAAAGACCTAGACTGCATCCCGGAGAGCGATTCTCGTAAAAACGACGATAGATTCGGGCTCGATTCGGCTTCAAAAAGCTTGGTTGAAAATTCAGAATCAAAAATCAGGTATTTCTGCATTTCTCCATTTTTTCCCTTTCACGTTCGATCCAGGGTACGTGACGAAGGATTCGTCATGTATTACATATGGTATTAGAGCGGTGGCGTGATCGGGTGGTTAAAAATAGATATTTTCAGTTTTTTCTCTCCATAAGGTTTTCAGAGAGTTAGTTTCCATTTCTCAATTTGTTCTTTCTTTTTATTGCATGAAAGTAGTGTAAATATATTTAGCCTTGAGAAATAGGTTGAAAACAAGCCCGAGAAGTTTGAAAAAACACCCCAAATTTGTCAGAAATCACCTTTTTCTAGCTAGGGAGCGCGCATCGTCAAGCGTGTGTGGCACACACACCTTGCAGTGCACAATAGCGGATGGCGGCATCAGTTTCTGGTGCGTACATTGCATTCGCCAATATGTGGCAGCATACGGGTGAAACGTGTGTCTGGCGTGTCTCCTGCGCGTCTGAGCAGGCTCATTTTTCACATGCACTAGCCACGCAGACGGGCAGCAGATGCAGGTGTGATGTCGTCGGCTGATTTCATACTAACATCAACCGTACGGACGTCAGCTACAGTAACATTAAAAAACACAAAAAATTTAGATTTCTCGTAAGGGTGGCCCGAGATGTTTTGGGTCAGTTTTCAGGTCTGGGAAATTTATGAAGTGATTTTTTCCATTTTTCTGGATTTATTACATTAGTAATAAATTAAAGTTTAACTCCAGAAAAAGGATTTAAGGTATTTCGGGTCTTATTTCAAGTTAATTTTCATGCTTCTGACATCACATGAGAGAGATACTTCAATTTGTCATGTCTCGGGTCTCATATTCAGGGTTCGGGATAGCATGATAGTCAATCAGAAAAGGAATTGAGACATTCTAAAGCCATTTTTGAGTAAATTTTCGTGCTACGAACTTGCCATAAAGGAGATACATGGGATCCTTGTATCTCGGGTGATCGGTTCGATATTCAGTAATGCACGATAATGAAGTTTTTGGAGAATGTCTTTAGCACAGGTGTGTGACAATGAGACTATGCATTCGGGTTTTGCATTTATTAAAGTTACATTGTCACATACCATATGCCCATAAAGAATGTGAGGATATCATAAAGTTTTATCCCTTGTGCTAGTGGACTTTTTGAGTGCTAATGAGGATGTAGTCACCACAGTGGCCTTTCGAGTCAGTATTTTGAATTGTTCTGCTTACACATTAGGGGATGTCTCTGATCCCATGTTTGGTTATTCTGCTCACAAGTGTTGGCCTTATGTGAGATCTTGAGATGTGTATAAAGGCATTAGATAGAGGAAAGTCGTTGCTTGAATGATCTATTCACCCATAGGTGGTAGTGTCATGAGAGCTTATAGTTTGTACTCTGATGACTTTTATGTGTGGAGGTCTAGTTACATATATTATGTATTCAGCCCATAGGTGTTTTGTAATATGTGTGACCAGATTTTCAGTAAAAATACTATTTAATGAATTTCAGTATCGTTGTTATCCTACATTTGTGCTAATCTAATCAAAGTTGCTAAAAAGTCACCTTTTCGGTCAGTAAAATCGATGTCACCATTAGAACCCTGACCAGTTTCAATACAAGAAGTAGACAGAGGATGTATTGCGTGCTATAAAAATAGTTGAGGTTGATATGACCATACAGACAAATAGGTCATTTCCACCTACATCCATGAGCTTGAAAGATCATAAAGTAGCTTATGAATCCCAGGATCGGGTTGACATATTATGTCTGATGACCATTAAGAGATCCATAACTGACCATCTGCTTAGTGAACTTCCAGGGACAGGCATAACACAGTGATTTCTTGGAAATGTCTCCTAGAGGTACGCAGTCTCATTTATTGTTGAGACAAGTGCCTTGAATAAAGGATTATTCTCCATAAAGTATACAGGAAAAGGGGGAGTAAGGAGCACATATTAAGAATGAATCATCTTCACAGGAGATTGAAGATGTTGCACATTCCTCTTACTGATGTTCTCATAATTCACCAGACTCTGAATGCACTCCCTTCAGATTTAAGTAATCTAGTGAAGATATATTATTCGTAGGATGAGGAATGTGACTTAAATTCTTTGATTTCCCATTGCGTTGCTGAGGGGAGAAACTGAAGCTTGTTACTCTTACAGCCCTTAATGCAACTAAATGGAAGGAAAAGAAGAAGCACACTAAGATTAAAGGTAGAAAGACTGAATCTTCTCTACATACTGATGCTGGTCAATCCAGTTCTGATAAAGGTCCTAGGGACATAAAGTAACTAATAATAAAAGGCTTAGAAGGAAAGACTGTGACTATTAAATATCTCATTAGCTTGTCAATTTATGAATTTGATTTGTGATAGTCGCATTAAGTACTTAGTGACTATATAGTGGAGTATCTAATCAAGGTACTTCCACAATGCATAGGTTCATATCCAGGATCGAGCTAAATAAAGGAAATGAGGAATTGATGGTTGACAGTAATGAAGAAGAAGAAGTAATATCTATATGGGATGTATGTACTGAATCTTGTAGCAAGGTTCATTTAGGTTTTTACACGACACATTTTATATATGATTTTTGGATCAATTTGGACAAAAAAAGTTGACGTTTTGTATTTAATACTTCTATTATACAGTTGTGTTTAATGCAAAACATAACGGTACAACTTTCTTGTCATATGGTTTGTATAGAATGTGTCTTACCCCGAATCAGATATATACTTCTTTGTATCTTGCTGAACAAGTCATGAAATGAAGTACCCTGATAAATGAAAAGTCATATATAGTGTGGCATAAAAGTTTAAGCCACATTTCGAGAGCTAGGGTTGAGAGATTGATTAAGGAAGGCATTCTCTCAATTTTAGATTATGATGGTCTGGGGCTATGTGTTGACTATTGCAGGGGTAAGTTGACTGAAATAAGGATATTGAAGTCAACTTATTCTTTTGACTTGTTGAGTCTAATATATAAAGATATCAGAAGACTTTGTACAGTTGCAATGTGAAATTTCAAAAGTATTCTGACATTTTTCATGGTTATTCCTATTACAATTATGTGTTCTTGTTTGAGGAATAAGAGTTGAGAACGAATTGGGAAAATTCATGCAGAATGTCAGATCTGACCATAGAGGAGAATATCATGACAAACATAGTGTTTCGAGACTTTAAAAGGGCCATTTGTCAGTTATATGAAATACGTTAGGATAGTGACTTGATTCACTATGCCGGGTAGTCTTGAGCTAAACGGTGTGTTGCCAAAAGGCATAAAAATGCCCTAAAGGACTTGTAAGAGTCAGTACAGAACAAGACTAATCTACGTGAATATCTAGAAGTGTGAAAACTTAATCTTCCACATATTTGTGTATAAGACTACCCTACCGGGGTGGTATAATCCTTATAAAAAAATTTGCATACTCATTCCATTTGTTGCTATTTAGTGAGATAACTTGACCACTCTAAAAGCTACATATTCTACTGTAAAGAAGTAGGGAACAAAATAAAGGAATTACTAACAGCTGAGTTTTTGGAATATGATGTTTGAAATGATGGTGGGCCCTTTGACCCTTAGGATGATAACAGGGTGGATGCTACAGTTATTATGTATCCATTACTCATATAGTTAGATCTGGTAGATTTAGGTCTTTGTACCATGCCTGTACTGGAATAGGAACCCATACCTGTACATGTAGAGGTTCCTGGGGTACAAGATCTAATGCAGTTATGTAAATCCACCAGAGTGAGATGACCTATTATTCCATCTGATATCATAATCTATGAGGATAATAAGATTATAATATTAGACATATTAAGAATCTAGTTACTTTTACAGAAGTTGTTTCTGTACTTATAGCGGAATTGTGGTGGGTTGCAATGATTGATGAGATGTAAGCCATGAAGAATAGTAAGGTTAGAGAGCTAGTTGATTTTGCAAAAGAACTGCAAAACTGTCAGTATAAAGTTTAAGACCAAAAGACTTTAGGATAAAGTTCATCAGTTTATGGATTAGCTCAATTGCCTGATGTTTCACTCAAGAAGAAATATTGATTTTCTTTCGTATCCTCGTAGGATACATTTTGAGTTATTAAGGCAATTGTAGCTCTTGATGATGAAGAGTTACATCAGATAGTTGTCAAAATCGCTTTCCAGAATAAAGACCTTTATAAAGTGGTTTATATGGTACAACTGAAGAATTTCAGGATCCAGATGGAACTGACATGGTTTGCATGTTATGCAGATCAATCTGTGGTTTACATCAAACCTCCAAAAAGTGAAACCTTACAGTTGATGAGGTTGTGACCTCTTTCAGATTCATGGAAAATAAAGTTAAAAGGTGATTGTACTTGATTAGGGGGAGCAAAATTATCTTCCTATTCCTGCATAAGGATGATATATTGCTCACGTCAAATTACTTAACCATGTTGTATAACGTGAAACAACGTTTGGACAAGAACTTTGACATAAAACGCCCTTGACATAGTATCTTTTGTCCTAGGTATTTGGATTCACTAGGACAGATCTTAACACTTATCATACCTCTCACAAAATGCATACATTAAGTATATGTTACAAAGGTTTAATATAGTTAATAGTAAACCTGTCGTAACTCTTATCTGCATAGTAAGAGATAATCTTTGGCACAGTGACCAAAGAATAAAGTAAAAAGAGAGGTTATAAGGAATGCTCCATATTCTATTATGGTTGATAGCCTCATATATGCTTGGTTATGTACTAGGTAGGAAATTGCATTTACTGTTTGACTGTTTTGTCAGTATCTGGTTAACCCAAATGTAGACCATTGAAATCCAATCAAGTGAGTGTTGAGATAACTAAAGGGAGTCAAGGACTATATGTTGGCATATAGAAAAATCAACAGACTAAACCTCGTAGGGAATTCAGATTCAAATTTAGCTATGTTTTCGGATGATCAAAAGTTCACTTAAGGTTACAATTTAAGGAGCAGATTGTACAATTTCGTGGAAAAGTGTCAAATAGACATAGGTAACTTTCTCAACCATACATGCATAGTGTATGCTATAGGCTGCTTCATAAACAGTTTAACTTGGAAATTTAATTTCTGAGTTGTCTGTGGTTGACTCAATGGCTAAACCCATTCAGTTGTAATGTAATAATCAAGCTTTCGTGTTGATTAATAATAACATTGAATATCACAGGGCCTTAGCATTTTGAGATCAAGTTCTTGATCATGAATTAGTTGATACGAAAAGGTGACTTTAAGGTTTGGAGCATTTAAAGACTGAGGAACTATAAGTCGATTCTTTAACTAAAGGACTTTACCCACTTATGTTTGGAACACAAGTCTACAGTATAGGTGTTTTGAAGTCCTTAGACATTGTCAGTTAGGGAATTGTTATGTTTGCTCCACTTACATTTGTATGTTTTGATGTATTATGACGGTATAATGGTTCATCCATAAATATGATCATCGGTTATCCTCAGTAAGCATTTTAAAGGCCATTGGGCATTTATAAAGATTGACCTTAAGCCTATATCATTAGACACATACAGTTTTATATGGATATATCCTTAAAGTTTTATATGACATAGGGGAATATAAGTTTTTAATCCCATAAAGGTTCTTTAATGTAGTTTAGCATTTAGGTGGAGAACATAAAGGTTTTTGCTAATGCTGTTTAGCATACGATGAGAGAAAAAATGGGATTTCTCTGATGCAGTTTAGCATAAAAGTTGGAGAAATAAAGACCTATAGACGAAGATGATATATATTAGATCATAAAGGTATCATTGTAGTCTGCCACACTCTATTTTCCCATCCATGTTAGTAAGGTATTAGGTATACCTGATTGTATTGGACTTGTGTCACATATGACACATGTGTTTGATATTTTCTGGTATCGAAAGCCTTGTAGGACAGAATATTGGACTTTCATTATCTTTGGATCAAATGTTTTGTTTTTAAACTCAGTGGACTAATACAATAACGTAGCTTAACCGAGTTTTTAACTATTTTTTAAGTTGAGTCAAAACTGCAATTAATAATTGTCCAAGGGGGAGATTGTTAGACATTTTTGCCCCCAAGGGCAATTTTGTCAATTTCCCATTTAATGGATAGCTATTAATTGTAACTTGGTTTTAAACAAATTATCAGTTAAGTTACGTAATTTGATTCAGATAAAGATAATAAAGTGGCCCAATAAAAGATCTAAATTAATGGGTCGAAGTTCGGGTAGAAAATGGATCTGTTTTAGTGTGAACTTGGTCTATATCGGCCTTGTGATGTTGAAGCACGATATGGAAGCTATATAAATAGGTTATGGTCTCCTGCAGTTGCTAATATCAATCACAAGCATAAGGAATCTCTGACTCATTAAGAGAGCTCTATTTTGAGAAAACTGTAGAAAGACCTAGCTCGTATTTTGGAGAGCGATTCCTATAAAGATGGCGGTGGATATGCGCTCGATTTGGCTTTGAAAAGCTCAGTTGAAGTTTCAAAACTAAAAATTAGGTATTTTCACATTTTTCTGTTTTTTGCCTTTTCATGATCGATTCGGGGACATGACTAAAGACCCTTCACATATTATAGGTTTTCCATATGCATCCTACTACTGTCACTATCATCCTGCTACATCTGATACCCTGTTAGACATTTTCCTTGCAATAACATACAAAATCATCAAAATTCTGATACAAGATTAAATGCATCGAAGTCCAAAATCTATGTGTGACCTTACCAGACTCACAAACGTGATGGTGCATGCTTAGTGAAACTGGCCCCTGTTAATCTTCCACCATCTATTTTTGTGATTCCATAGTCAGTTCTAAAAACCAACTAGTCTGAGGTGTCCATCCAGATGTCTGTAAGAAAAAGTGGCAGTGGTGAAGCTAGAATGGAAGTTAATCCCAAACTTTCACATGTTGCAAATTTTAAATCAACTAGTTCAACTAAAAATAATAGAAATAAACATAATCAAGTTAGAGATACTGGTGGTAGTTCATTCCCTGAAGAGGCTGCAATTTCGTACGCAGAAGAATCTGCAGTTCAAGATACAATTTTTATTGAACAAAAAGGCAATGAATCTGATTGTAATATGCACCCGTTGTTATTCCAGGAATCTGAAGGGCGTGTGCCATATTTCTCATTAAGTTGCAACAATGGTTGCTCTGGTTCATTTAGTTTATTTTCTGGGAATCAGCCTCAATTGAATTTGACGTTATTTTGAAGTTTTCACCAAGTAACTAATGTTGTTGATTATCAAAGGAAGGGCCCTAGCTCAATAAAATTCCCTTCAACTTCAAGTGCCATTGACTTCCATCCCTTTTTACAAAGAACCAATGAAGGTAATAGCAACTTTGTGAAACAAAGCTTTAATTTACATCATGGTCAAAATGGAAACCAATTTGGCTCTGTTCAGACTATTGTCACTAAACCAATTACCTATACTGAGAAATCTAGTGAAATTGACTTGGAAATCTATCTAAGATGTGCATCAATCAATAACAAAGCTATGGAAACTAGAAATTCTGGAAAAATTAGTCAATCAAGGTCAACAGTAGATGCATCAATATCAGGAAATACAATGATGTCTTCTGAAACTAACAGTCCACATCCCGACCGCAACAACAATAACCTTAGAGCGTAGATTAACCCTCTTCCAGATGTTGATGGAATGAATTATCCAAGTAAAATGTTGATAAATGTGATGTGGATGAGTCAGGTGACCAATATAATCAGTAGATTGTAATAGAGCAGGAAGAGTTGAGTGTTCTGATGAAGAAACTGAAGAAAATGGAGTTTGAGTGTGAAGAGATTATTGATTCAGATGGTGAAGAAGGTTCAGGCAGTGAGCCAACTGTTGAGATACAAGATAAGGTACAGTTGTTGTGTCTACTTAATAACATTCAGTTGCTTTATTCTAAGAGACCTGCATATTTCATCTTTGTTGCTTTTACTCTGCACAAGCTATTTTACATTTTCTTTTATAGAGTGGCAGCTAAATGTTCATGAATATTGAAATATTAATGCTTGTGTGGTGAATCCACAATGTGCTCTCTGCATATGCTTTTAGAGTACAATACCTTAAACGAAATGTCAGTTGAAAATGAACGTTATTATGTGCATTGTATTTGATGTTTACAGGATGATATAAATACACTTGATATCCTAGAGGCTAGAAGTTGTTACAGCAAATTATACAAAGAATCGTATCTGAAAAATTATACTAAATCAATTTGGATCGATTTATCCTTATCATGCCCCTGCAAGATGACGTAATGAGGAGAGACCTTCATCTTGGACCGAAAGTAGTCAAATTTGTTCCAAGATAGAGGTTTGGTGAGAGCATCTGTAACTTGATCATGAGTGGAGATGTGGGATACACGAAGACGGTTTGTCTGGACTTGGTCTCGAAAAAATGATAATCCAAGGCCAGATGTTTCATCCGAGAGTGATATACGGGATTGGAAGATATGTATGTAGCGCCCACATTGTCACAGAAAATAGTTAAAGTGTTTGATGGATGGACATGTAATTCGTTGAGTAAATTTTAGAGCCATATAACCTCGGCAGTTGTGTTAGCAACAACTCTATATTCTGCTTCTGTAGATGAGCGAGCTACCGTTCTTTGCTTTTTGGAGTACCAGGAAATAGGGTTGTCTCCTAAATAAATCACATTTTAGAGTCCCATCAACAGCTGGAGTTGCATCATCCATCTTCAAAACTGTGGATGTGCATAGCAGCGTGGTGCATGGTTTTGACTCCGCCATGCCAAACTTGTGAAGTAGATCATGGATGTTGTGATAAGAATAATCCCTAGTTGTTAGGAATGATCTCAATTCCTAGAAAATAGCTCAGTGTACCAAGATTTTTTAAAGAAAACCTGGAGGCGATAGTCGTCATAAACTGACGAAGATATGGTGAGGAGTTCCCAGAAAGGAGCAAATCATCAACATAGACGAGAAAGTATATGGTGACATTCTGAGCATGATATATGAAGAGAGATGAGTCACTAGCACATGTCTGAAAACCATATTGTACCAAAAATTGCCGAAGCTCCTTGTACCATACCCGTGGAGTCTGTTTTAGACCATAGATAGCCTTCTGGAGTTTGCACACATAAGTTGGATATTCTGGATGAACAAAACCCAGAGGTTGATCCATGTAGACAGTGTTGAATTGTGTTGTTTCATGGAGCCTGCAATACTGAAACTTGTAGAGGACTTAACTGGATCAGTGAAGGTGAGGA
>JANZXR010360482.1:0-20683 GCA_027575705.1 Erythroxylum echinodendron
GTAACCAAATGGATGAAAGTAAGATATATTAGGCTTCCTTCCATTCAATAACTCATATGGAGTTTTATTCAACAATGGTGGCATAAGTATTTTATTTTGAATATAACAAGCTGTATTCACAGCTTCTGCCCAGAAATACTTAGGAAGATTCATTTCACATAGCATGATTCTTTTCATTTCCTGAATCGTCTTGTTCTTTCTTTCTACAACTCCATTTTGTTATGGAGTTCTAAGAGCAGAGAAGTTATGGAAAATTCCATTCTCTTCATAGAATATTCTAAATTTTTCATTCTCAAATTCACCACCATGATCACTTCTAATTCCTACAATAGACATTCCCTTTTCATTTTGTAACTTTTTGGAAAGAATTTTAAAACACTTAAAAGAATCATCTTCATGTGACAAAAATAATATCCAACAAAATCTAGTGAAGTCATCAATATTTACGAGACCATACTTCTTTCCGCCAAGATTTAATGCCCTAGTTGCACCAAATAAATCTATATGTAATAACTCTAAAGGTCTAGACGAAGTTATAATATTTTTAGAAGAAAAAGATGTTTTAACCTGTTTTCCTTTATGATAACTTTCATAAAAGAAATCCTTGCTAAAACTTATTTTTGGTAAACCTCTTACCAAATCATGTTTAATCAACTTGGAAATATGTTTAAAACTAACATGACCTAGCTTTTAATGCCAAACCAGTTTTTCTTCATCTGTTGATAAAAAACAAGAAATATTTTTAGTTGGCAAAACTTCTAAATTGATCTTATAAAGATTGTTACGTCTTTTGGCAGAAAAGAATATAGACCAATCCTTGTTATTGATTGCACAAGAATTTTGATTAAAGGATACTTCAAAATCAGAATCACATAATTGACTTAAACTAATCAAGTTATGTTTTAAACCTTCAACTAGCAAAACATTATCAATACATGAAAAGGAATCTTTACCGATTTTGCCGATTCCAATATTTTGCCCTGCTGGTTGTCTCTAAAAGTTACTGATCCTCCCTTCTTATCTTGAAGATATAGGAACATAGACCTTCTTCCCGTCATATGTCGCGAGCATCCACTTTCTAAATTCCATTGGTGCTGGCTACATTTTCTAAGGCAGGAGATCTGCAATAGATATTATGTTCTTTTTAGGTACCTAAATTTTCTTGGGTCCTTGACGGTTAGTCTTATAAGCTTTCATAGAGTGATAAAAAAAAGATTGATGAAATTTCTTTCTATGAGGAACAAACTTCTTTTTGTAACCAGTATTGCTCTTAAGAAATCCTAGACCACTCCTGTCATTAGGGTGTCGATAATTATTGATCATATCAATCATTTTTTTCGTACTTTCAGTAAAGGTTGATAAATATGTTGATAGAGAATTAATCCTGTGTTTCAAATGACTAATTTCCTTAGATCTATCAATAGAGACTTTTTTCATAAGGTCTACTTGTTTTTTAAGACAGACGTTTTCTTTCTCCAACACTTCCGTGTTTCTCAAGTTTTTGACAAACTTTCTTTCTAGAGATCTATACTGTTTCAGTAGAATATGTGAATCTTCTAACAATTCTAAATATGCATCTTGAAGTTCATTAAAGTTAGAAGTTACCTCCTCGTCACCTTCTTTTTGGGCTACTAAGCATATATTTTCTTATTCTGATGCTTCTGAATTAGAATTAGATTCGGATGAATCTAGATCTTCCCAAGTTGCCATCATACAATTTTCATTTCCTTTATTTTTCTTTGGTTCTCTTTTCAGTAATAGATATTCAGACTTGTAGTGTCCTAGATTGTTGCACTCATAGCAAATGATAGAGTTCTTCTCATTCTTGACATCTTCTTTGCTTTTTTTCTTAAAAGAAAAATTTTTTCTTCCTTTTGCTTTCTTTTTCCACATCCTTATGATCTTCCTTAAAATGAAAATAATTCTTCATCATCTTCACTTAAATCACGATCAGACTCACTGTTATCATCTTTCTTGACTTCTTCAATCTTTAATGCTTTTAATGAGGAACTTCTATTTCTCTGAGTCTTGTGATTTTTCTGACCAACCTTTAATGCTATGGATTTGTCTCTCTTAGGTTTGTCTTCAGCATCCAGTTCTACTTCATGTATCTTTAAAGAACTAAGCAATTCGTCTACCTTTAGTTTGCTCAAGTCCTTGGCTTCTGGTATAACAGTGACTTTAGGTCTTTATCTTCTCGAAAAACTTCTGAGAATCTTCCTTACATGATCTTGATTATCGTAGATTCTACCAAGAGCTTTAAGTCCATTAACGATAGTTTGAAATCGTTTAAACATTTGATCAACAGAAACAGACTCGTTTTGCTATATTTTAAACAGCTCGTATTGGTGTACAAGAATACTGATCTTGGACTCTTTCACCTGGTTTGTGCCTTCATGTGCGATGGATAGAGTGTCCCATATCTTCTTCTCAGTCTCACATCCATGAACTTTATCATATTCACTTCTGCTCAGCGCACAACTCAGAAAGAACTTGGCGTTTGAATTTAATTGAAATCTGGCTTTGTGATCACCTGACCATCTATTGCGAGGAACGACATTTCCTTCATCATCTACTGGTTGGTACGGTCCATTCTCAATGATATCCCAAAGATCAATGTGTGTGGATTCTATGAAGAGCCACATCCTATCCTTCAAATAATGATAATCTTCACTATTAAACGCAGGAGGTCTTGTGACGGAGGCATCTTTAGCTATAAAAACATGTGAATCTGTCATGGATCTTTGTCCTCACTTTGTAAAGGTGGTTCTAGGAAACGGAGCTCTGATACCAATTGAAGTAAATTACACGTTAGTATAGACTTTATGTATAAGAAACTCAATACACAAGAAGGGGGGTTGAATGGTGTATCCTTTTTTTGAATATAAAATCTTGCTAAGAATTCTCTTTCTTGTTAAAAAGGTATCACAAAATTTATACAAAGATTGTTGCGTAGTTAAATCGCAAATAACTTCTATATAATTGTTTAACAATAAAATAAACTGAAGTAAAGGATAGAGGATAGACGATGCAATTTTTATACTAGTTCAGCCAAAACCGTGGGCTATGTCCGGTCCTCAGAGTTCGTCTGAGTGTTTTACTATACTCCAAACGATTACAAGTATTCTTTCTTCCTTTCTAGAGCCTCTTCAGGTCTCTTACAAAGTATTCTTTCAGCTATCTTAGCCTCTGCAGGCTATCAGCCTTTTCTTTCTCACTAGAAAAATAATGTGAGTTTTTGTTACAGTAGGGACAGCTCTCTTCGTATCGTACCATAGAATTTCTCTTTTCTATGTAACCACTGAACGTTCAAAGATCACTGATTTTTGGATTGTAAGATTTGTAAGAATTTTCTCTAACCTTGTAACATCTTCGACTAAGACTAGTTTTTATAGCCTTCGTCTATAATTGCTTCTTGATCTTTGATAAACACTTCTTGATTCTTGATAACCGTCATTTAGTTGAGTTCTATAACTAACTCTAACTAAATAACTGTTCTGACATGCTCATATATCCTCATGGTATCGTCTATGTCCTCTTTACATCATATTGTCTTTGCTTCTATATTGACTTTGCGCCTATGTTTGTGTTTTGATTTTGCGTCTGCGTCTGCGTTTATATTGTCTTTGCGTCTACTTCTGCGATTGCGTCTGCATTTATATTATCTCTGCATTTGCGTCTGTATTTTGATTTTGCGTCTACGTTTGCATATATATTATCTTTGTGACTGCGTGTGCATTTTGATTTTGCATCTGCATCTGTGTTTATATTGTCTTTGCGGCTGCATCTACATTTATATTATCTTTGGGTCTATATCTGTGCTTTGATTTTGCGTCTGTGTCTGCATTTATATTGTCTTTGTGTCTGTGTTTTCTTCTGCTTCTATGTTCTGTACTTTGTCTGCACACTTAACATAGTTGTCAAAAACGTTCATTTGTTTCTAACATTATTATTATTTGATTGTCATCAAAATTAATCATCGTAAAGTCCTCTTGACTTAACAAGGAGCTCGAAGCTAAAAAGGACATATCATTTAGCTCTGAGGTAAGTACTCAGCCCATGATTATTTTTGAAACAAACTCTTTAGCTAGGTGCAGAGATGTTTAAAATATTTCCTGAGTTCATGAACTCAATCGAGATTAAGAATTTGAGGATAGGGAAGACACTAAATGGGGATGATGATTAGCTAAGGCCCTATCTATAACGACCTCTCATAGAAGTGGCACTAATTTTAATACCTGAATATCATAATTTTCTCATGTGAGGGGAAGAAGGAGTTGAGCCAGCAACCCCAAACAAAGGCGCTTCTTGGGAGGCAACCGAAGAGAAGTAAATTTCTTTGCTTTTGAATTTTCATTTACTTTTTTATGCATGTTTGTTTCTTTTTTGGTTTATTTTTGCTTTTTTTTAATTTTTAAATCAAATTGGGAGAAAAATAAAACAAACAAAGAAACATTTGCTCGTTTTCTATTAATCCTAAGATTATTTAAGAATGAGTAGAGAATGAATTGACTAGAGAATTTTGTAGCAACTTTGGCATATACTTTTAATCTTGTGATTAGTTGATGTGAATTATCTTCAGAAGAATAGTGAATAGTGGTAAATAAAGTCGATGAGATTTTGAGCCTGATTTGATTGACGCATTTATATTAGTCTCATTGTCTTTCGATAATGTGTGACCTTCATGGCATATACATATTGATTTTGCGTTGAATTTCTATTCAAGACCACATTTTTATCATATGCCTTAACATGAAAATGATTAGGCATTCTTTGTTTCTTTTAACTACATTAGCCAAATAGCGTACCTTATTGACATGATTTTTCCCTTGTTAACTCCCTTTAAGGTTTATACTTTTTCTTTGTATACTAACCACATTACATGCTTCATACTTACCCAAATGTTCTACCTAAGCCATAAGCTAGTTGAGCATTTGTGATTGTTGAGTTTGCGGATGTACAAAATTCTAAGTGTGGGGATGTCCTTATATATGGGTTTGTTATGATGTTGGGATGTTTTGTAAGTGAAATTACCATGTTAATTTAGTCTTTTTTAATTTACAAAAAAAGAAAGGAAAAGAAAGAAAGAAAGGAGAAAAGTATAAAACAGAAAAGAAAAAGAAAAAGAATAAAAAACTTTTTAAAATAAATTTATCAAGGAGGAAGTGCATTTGAGTTTGCAAAGTTAATCATAATTAATGCATCTTCCTGGAGTTGTAATGAATGTGTTATTTAAGTATATTAGATATGAGGTAGATGTTGTCCTAGAAAGTTTACTTATTATGGTTTCAATGTATTATTGACATAAATTATATGAGTGCTTCCTTTGGATTGGTATATGCTTCATATCATTTGTGTGTGAGAGCTGAATGGGGTTGTGAAATATGTGTCATAGCTGACGGTACCCAGTTTTTTATGAGTGTTGCTTTATTTCACTAGGTTTGATGGCTTTTATGCTACTTGACCCAAATACATCTCACCTTACCTTTGCACACATTACAACCTTGAAAAGTCCTTTGATTCATGATTTTGCATGTGAATTATAGTGGTGGAGAAACGAAACAATATGCAAAGTTATGGATTGTCATTATCCTGAATGGTGTTGAGTGTACCTTTATAGATACATTTTACTTAAACAAATTTTTCGAGTCTACCATTAGATTGCTAAGTTTCCAAAGATGATACTTGTTGATTGATCATGAGTAGAAGCACTAAATGTTAAATTCTTACTATGATTTTTTAAAGTCACACATCTTTGGCTATGATTATATGGTCTTGAAAAATATGGGAATTGAGAAATATTTAGGTCTATGAGCTTAATTTGATATTTTGTCCGACGGGTGGCCAAAAGCTAAGTGTGGGGGAAATTGATATGTGTTTAATTGTTGATACATTTAATCATTTACACTTAGCGATTAATGATATAAAAATTCTTAAGATACTCACTTTAATTCATATATGATTTTAGGTACAATTTGGAAGTAAGGTAATTAAAGTGAGTCGAAAACACTACATTTGGGCCATTTTTCAAAGATTAATTTTCACTTGCCTTCATGGATCAAGAAGAAGAAGATTAAAGCAAAAGAAGACAAGATAAAGTATAAAAGAATAGGATAAAAAATAAAAACCATGGAAGAGGGCTGCTGGAATCAACACTTACGGTGCATGTTTTCATATGATTGAAGGCCAATTTTAATGTATGTATCAAAGGATGATGGATGGCGGCAGTAAGTGGATAAAGGAAAATATCAAAACGACAGCAGCAGATGAAGCAGTGCAACACCTCTAAGAAAATTTAGACCAAAACGGCAGTAGATAGACTAACACGCCAGTAGCTAGAAAACAATAACACACAAGCCAAATGAGTAAAGCAACGAAACAACAGCCCATAATAAAGCTAGGAAGGAGCAAACAACAACGTACAACCAAATAAAATGAAAATGTAGAGAGAAGAAACAGATAGGAGAGCTCACGGCAGAAAGAAAATAGGCATGACCAATCTTATTAATTCATCACATCAAGCAATAATAGCTAAAAGAAACAGGGAAAAAACAGAAGAGTGGCGATAGAGAAGAAAAAAAGGGGATGTGAATAATAGGGTGGTTTAACATCTTTAATTATTGCATTGGTGAATAGGGAAGCATACTGAGGAAGAGAAGCTTATGGTAGTAAAGAAATAACTTAGGGGCTTCGGTAGGGTTATTAATAAGGGCTGGAATAATTTTTTGGGAGAGATACATATAACGATAACATTTCGACACCGATTCGGAGACAACATCGATGCTGATGAACTGGGTTAAGAATTTTTTTATTATTCTGTTGTTTCTTTCTCTCATTACAATTTGATTATATTATCTTGTGTGGAATGATTGGGTATTTGAATGATGATGATTTTAATGCTCTATTGAATCATTTTTATGAAAACTCATTGCTAGAATTGAATGCAATACATAATTGTTGTATTATCGATTTATTTGTAATAACTAATGGTTCCAAATCATTAGAGATAACATAACATAGGTCAAATAATCCGAGCTTGTGTGATAATTGCCTAGATTAGTTTACTTTTCTTATTCATAAGGCGGTTTTCCGAATAAACTTAGAGAGCTTATTCTAGGTTTCTCGATAGCTAGGGTTAATTTATGAGAGCTTCGTAATTAACTAGGATTTAAGGAAAAGCTAACATTAACAGAGCTTGTTGTTAATCTATTACCGATAATTGCTAATAGAGATAAAAAAACAAAAAATCAATGAATTATGTTTAATTAGGGTGTAAGCCGAGATTGAACCAAAGAATCGGATCTCAATCGAATTGTAACACCTCACTCTATCTGACATATACACGTATGCCCTTTCGACGTATGTGTACATGCTCGATAAAAATGGCATGCTAATTTATATCACTTTCGCTATATCACTTGGCATCATAATTAAAATCATAAATAACACAATGTCTAAAATCCAAAATTTCCTCATTTCATTTCATAAACCAAAATTTTACAACGCCTATCAGAGTCACAGCTCTGTCTACAAAACATGGTATATATGTAAGGAATTAACGAAATTAAAACTAATCCTTCAGTTCCAGCTGACCGACTTTGAGCCATATCCTCTATCCCAAAGTAGCACAAAATCTCTTCTAAGCAATCTTAGAAGCTAAGTTGTCTCTCTTTCGGACCTAAAAATGCCAATGTTGTACTTTGGTTGAGTTTTATGAACCCAATTGAGTAACCATCCTCGATGGTTCACTACTATCATGCAACATAATAATTCATATTATCTGAATTATCATCATGTGATATCATGAAACACTTTACTTACAAATGTCAAATTCCAAAATCTATATAATTTACCATTTCATCGCGATCATGCCGAACATATTTATCGATAAGTATTCACACATTTCATGTAATAAAAATCCTCAAAACATTGTAATCATTCAATTTATTCATATCACATGTGTATGCAATGTTTATGAAACTTGAATTCATTTATTACGTCTTTATAACCGAGTGTCTTTTTCAATGTCCTATATCCATTACGGATACTGGGCTCTATCATACTGTGCCTTATCCATTAGAGACGCAGGGCATTTTATACACATTGAGACTTAGGCTCTTACCACAAGTGTCTAAGCTTTAAGCTCTTTTTCACTGACGACTCTGGTCACAAATGTCTTTATATTTCATGCAATCATGGAATAAATGCATTTTACATATTCAAGCATCATGTTGAGTCAAATGCATTCACATTTTCTTTCTCATTCATATTAGTCATTGAACTTGGTCTGACATTCAATATATAAGCTGAGAAAACATTTATTCAACCACATTCACAATCAAGAAGTACTTCCAATGTATTATTCATCTGTCAAATGCCTCAAACATTTTATGTCCAGAATTAAGTACATAAATGTCACATATAAATTCAATTTAGAACCAAGCAAATAATCAAGTTGAGACCATCTTAGGTTGCTCACAATTGCTCTCTTTAACTTATTACCATGAACTCCCGACAATGTCTAGAAGCGGTCACTCAACATGCTCCGCTATATGCAATGACATACATTTATATGTCACTCATGTGCATTTTCATATGAATAATTAGTTATAAGTACATTTATCTATGTTTCATGTATTATGCATGTTCAATGACAAATTCTCAGGTATGTTTCTTTATTACACTTTATAAACAATTTACCACACCTTCCAACCATTCTTTAATCCATAAAACCCTTTTCTCACCTTAATTATTTCATTCAACATCAACTAAATTCGAAGGGTCACGATCGTGGCAGAAACATTTTCTATTAGGTCACGATCGTAGGGTGAGGGTCATAATCGTGCCCTATAATTTTCCTCCTCCATTCATCTGAATTCAACATATATCATAACACCAATTTCATGCCAATTTTCCCATAATTCACTACCTCTAATACAACATCATTACACATTAATTCAACTACCAATTTGATTGCATGGCCTTATCAAACTCTATTCAATGGATTAGGCATCTTCAATTACATATTCTTATTCATGTAATCCATAACATCACATTCATAGCATCAAGCAATTTATCCACTCAGTTATATCCTCATCTTATACCTAAATTAAGTCCAAAAATATCATAATTATATACTTCATCCTTAATTGGTTCAATCATTGCATAATTAAAACAGTTCCACGAAAATTCACAGCCCACGATCGTGACATCCCTTGACACGATCGTGACAGAAATAAAGCTCCCACTTATTCTGCAGTTTTCCAGTTTTTCTCTGGACAGATTTTTAGGTCAACTATATATGATCATTATGCCTTAGCAAATGAGGTTTTTGGGCAAAACGTTCTTCTAATCAAATGTTTCTATATGTATTAAGCTTCTAATGCATCAAATTTGCATATTTTGGTTTAGTATCATGCACGTTATAATCAAAATACTACTGACTGTTCTTATAACTCGACAGAACAAATTTTTCAACTTCAAACAAAATTTCAACACTCTTAATGATAGATTTAAAATTTGATTCCTTCATGAAAAATGTATCCATATATTTCTATTTTACTCTAAATCTAAATCCATCCAATTGGGATATTCACAGATCAAGTTATAGCTAAAATACAGCTGTATGTTTAGTTAAACACTGCATATAATATACTCCAGCACACTCCATTGCCCAAATTCTATCATTCCATGTTGATGATTCAATTAAACCTAAATTTCTAGTTAAAAATTCTCTAGTCACAATTCACAAACTCATGAATGATCACCACCTACAACCATAACCTAATTCCATATTTTTCTGTAATTTTTTCTAGTTAACTCATCTTCATTTTAAGACATCACTCTATTTCTCACAATCCTTCATCTTTTTATTTGTATCACCCATTTTGCTTCTTCCAATATTACTCATGCATGAATTAATCTACAAGCATGAAAACATACTCCACTAACACATGCATCCATTTATAAATATGAAAACTTCAATAAAATGTCATTTACACTACGATAAAACTTCAAGCATAACATACTTGTTTTAACCTTCAAATTATTCAGCAAAATTCTAGAAATGGGGAAAGCGAATAATAGATTTTGACAGATGTAAAAAACACACTAATTCAGCAACATTCAAAAACCTCAAATGACTAAAGACCTTGGAAGGTGTAACATTGATAAGCCAGTAACATAAGAAATACTCAACTAGGTGTTTTGATGATGAAGAGCGAGGAGAAAGATGATGTTTTCAGTGGTGAACAACAAGGGAGCTACAAAAACTTCCTTGCCCAAAAAAGTAACTTAGGAGTCTCATTTATGTCTTGACACATGTCTCCAATGCATGTCCACCATTTTTCACCTATATAAGGCTACCATTTGTCTCTTAGCTATTGGTCCACATGTCTAATGTATTATTCAAGCATTAAACACCTTGGACATTTTATATCCAGAATTCAGTACACATACATCACATATCAATTCAATTCAGAATCAAGTAACCAATCAACTTGAGACCATCTTAGGTTACTGACAATTGCTCTCTTTAGTGTATTGCCTTGAAGTATCGGCAATGTCTGGAAGCGGTCGCTCAACGTGCTCCTTTATATATAATCGCATACATTTATGTGTCACTCATATGCATTTTCATAAAAATAATCAATCACAAGTACATTTAAGTATATTTAATGTATTATGCATATTTAATAACAAATTCTTGAGTATGTTTCTTTATTACACTTTATAAACAATTTACCACACCTTCTAATCATTCCTTAATTTATAAAACCCTTTTCTCACCGTAATCCTTTCATTCAACACTAACTAAATTTGTTAAGCTTTTATTTAACCCTTAATACCTCATATAGAAATACCCTAGCATTGGTTGGTTCAAACTTCATTCAAAAGACAACTCTTTTTCTCCATAAGTCTGGCCACGATCATGACAGAAACATTTCATGGCTAGGCCTAGGTCATGCTGTAAGGGTTAGCACGATCATGATAGGAACATTTTCTGTTAGGTCCCGATCATGGGGTGAGGGCCACGATCGTGCCCTGCAATTTTCTTCCTCCATTCGTCTGAATTCAACACATATTGTAACACCAATTTCATACCAATTTTCCTACAATTCCTTACCTCTAATATGACATCATTACACACTAATTCAACTACCTATTTGATTGCATCCCCTTATAAAATTCTATTCAATTAATTAGGCATCTTCAATTACATATTCTCATTGATGAAATCCATAACATCACATTCATAACGTCAAGCAATTTATCCACTCAATTATGTCCTCATTTTAAGCCCAAATTAAGTCCAAAAGTATCATAATTATATACTTCACCTTTAATTGGTTAAACCATTGCGTAATCGAAACATTTCCATGAAAATTCACTTCCTATGATTGTGACACCCCCCGCTACGGTCGTGATAGAAACAAATCTCCCACTTATCCTCTAGTTTTCTAGTTTTTTTCAGGATAGATTTTTAGGTCAGCTTTGTATGACCATTATGCCCTTAAAAATGATGTTTTAGGGGAAAGCTTTCTGACATCAAATTCATTCATTTTGGTTCTGTATCATGCACGTTATAATTAAAAAACTAAAGACCATTCTTATACCTCGATAAAACATAATTTTCAACTTCAAGACAATTTTTAAGACTGTTAAGGACTGATTTAGATGTGATTCCTTCATAAAAAATACATCCATATATTTCTAGTTTATTTTAAATCAAAATCCATCCGATTTGGATATTCATAGATCAGGTTATAGCCAAAATAAAGATATATATTAAGGAAAACACTATATATAATACGCTCCAGCACACTTCATTACCCAAATTGTATCATTTCTCTATCATTTCAAGTTGATGATTTAATTAAAACTAAATTTCTAATTCAAAATTCTCTAGTCACATTTCACAAATTCATGAATGATCACCACCCAAAACCAAAACCTAATTCCATATTTTTCTGCACTTTTGTCTCTTCACGAATAATTATTTTAAGACATTACTCCATTTCTCAAAATCCTTCATCTTTTTATTTATATCACCCAATTTGCTTCTTCCAACATCACTTATGCATGCATTAACATCGCTCACACATGCATCAATCCATAGGTATGAAAACGTACTCCACTCATGGGTCCCTCCATTTACAAATATGAAAACCTCAACAAAATGTCATTTACACTACCATAAAACTTTGAAGCAGAAATTACTTGTTTTAACCTTCAAATCCTTCAGCAAAATTCTGGAAATTGGGAGATCAAATAAGAGATTTCGATGGATGTAAAAACACAAGGATTCAGTAGGATTCGAAAACCTCAAATGGCTGAAGACTTTGCAAGGTGTGACGTGGATAAGCTAGTAACACAAAGAATACTCAACTAGGTGTTTCAGTGATGAAGAGCAAGGAGAAAGATGATGTTTTTGGGGGTGAACAACAAGGGAGCTGCAGAAACTTCCTTGCCCAAAAAGTGACTTTGATGTCTCATTTGTCTTGACACATATCTCCAATGCATGTCTACCATTTATCACCTATGTGAGGCTACCATTTGCCTCTTAGCTATTGATCCATATGTCATACATTAATCGGTCCATTTGTCAATCCATAATTATTCCATTTGTCCTTCATCTAAGCTACTAAATGTCAAAATTCCATTTGTGTCTTATTTCTACATTTTTCCTAGTCTAAAATACCCCAATTTTTAGAAATTTTCGAAATGTTTCCAAAAATACTAAATCAATTCTAATACACACCAATTCCATTTTCAAGACAAATAATTCACTATTCACATTTTAATCGCATTAAAATCACTTATACCTAGAAGATGTCGATGAAATGCATGTACAATTATTTTAATGATTGTCAACATTATTCACATGTATGAGTATGCCATATAATGCATGAAATGTATTTCTAAATTCTCAATAAGCTCTCATGTATGCTATGTTAGGGTTCTAACCCTGATCATAGAATAATGGGATGTTACAATTCTCCCCTCCATAAAAAATTTCATCCTCAAAATTATTACTTGATTGAAGAAACAGGTGGGGATATTTCTTCCTCATATGCTCCTCTATTTCCGAAGTTGCTTCTTTACTCGAGTGATTTTTCCATACAACATTCACTAATAGAATTATCTAATTCCTCAATTGTATTGTTTGAATCCCAGTATCTTGATCGGCTCCTCTACATAACTCATATTACTAGCAACTTCAATATCTTGAGCCAATAATATATGCATTAGGTCCGATCTATATCTCCTAAAGATACTTATGTGGAAACATTATGTACCTGAGACATTTTAGTTGATAAGGATAATATGTACGCCAATGGTCCTACCCTTTCAATGATCTCATAAGGACTAATGTACATCAGGCTCAATTTGCCCTTCTTGCCAAATGCCAACACTCCTCGCTAAGGTGAGACTCTTAGAAATATTTTGTCTCCTACACTATATTCCATATCCTTTCTGTGATGATCTATATAACTCTTCTGTCTATCTTATGTTGCTTTTATTCAGCTTTGGATTAGTTTCACCTTATCCACAGTATCTTGTATAAATTATGAGCTTTCTATCATTCTAAAACCTTCTTCATCCCACTATAGAAGCGATCGACATTTTTTGCCATACAATGCCTTATAAGGTACCATTCTGATACTACTGTGGTAGTGGTTATTGTAAGCAAATTTAATCAAATCCATACACTGATCCCAAGCTCCTTAAAACTCTAATACATATTCTCTAAGCATATTCTCAACAGTCTTGAGTATCCTTTCACTCTGTCCATTTGTTTGAGGATGAAATGCAGTACTGAAGTTCAGTTCATACCTACAGCTGACCGTAGGCTCTTACAAAACCTCAAGTAGATCTAGGATCCCTATTCAATACTATAGACACTAGAACCCCATATAGTCTCATTATCTCATTCACATACCTTTGTGCCAACTAGTCTAGTGAACTACTCTCCCTCCAGGTAAGAAATGGACTGATTTAATCAATCGGTCCACTACAACTTATATAGCATTAATTTGTCTTAGAATCTTAGGCAATCTTTTAAGGTAGTCCATTATGATTCATTCTTATTTCTACTTCGGAATAGGTAGTGAATGAAGCTTCCCAACTGGAGTCTAATGTGTGGCCTTAACCTACTGGCAAGTTAGACACTTAGCTACATAATCTGCTACTTATTTCTCCATTCCTAACTACCAAAAATGCTGCTTTAGTATATTATACATCTTGGTAATACTATAATGCATAGCATAAGCTACTGCATGCGCCTCTTCTAGAATTTCCTTTCTCAGTTCATCTATATTAGGCACACATAATCACTGCTTTAACCATAATGTTTCAGTTCTCAATTTAAATTTAGAATCTGGATTCATCTTAATCTTCTCAATCAACTTCAACATTTCAGATCTTTACTCTAAGCCCTTCTAATTCTATCATGCAACATCAGTCTCAACTTTAGCGTACCAATCAAGGCTTCTTTCAGCTCTAAATTTAACTCCACATTTAATTCTCTGAATTAAATCAAGCTTGGTAACCTTGATAATTGAATCTGAGCTACATTACTATTCGACTTCCTACTTAATGGATCAACCACTATATTAGCTTTTCCATGATAATACTCAATCGTACAATCATAATCATTTAACAACTCAATCCGTTTTCTCTGTCTCATATTCAATTCCTTCTGACTCAGCAGATTCCTCAAGCTCTTATGATTAGTGTATATCTAGAATGTCTCTTTATGTAAATATTGTCTCCATATCTTTGGAGCAAAGACTACTGTTGCAAGCTTTAAATTTTATATCAGATAGCTCGATGCATAGGCTATAAGCTTACTATACTGCATCAATACACATCCCAATCTTTGATGCGAAGCATCATTGTACACTACATAACAACTAGTTATCGATCGAATAGTCAACATTGATGCTGTAGTTAACCAATGTTTCAGTTACTTAAAACTTCTCTGACATTCATCATTCCATTTGAAGACCATATTCTTCCTTATAAGTTTAGTCAGAGTGGTTGAGATCAAAGAAAATCCCTCGACAAACCTCTGATAATATCTGGATGATGCTAATAAATTTTAGATCTTAGACACATTCTTCAAAACCTCCAAAGCTCACAATTACTAATTTTAGCATATAATTGTTTCTCCCTCATAACTTGTAGTATCACTCTCAAGTGCTCAGTATGCTCTTCTCTATTCTTCGAATACACCAAAATGTCATCGATAAACACTATCACGAAGTGATCTAGGTAGGGTTGAAACAACTTATTCATCAATGCCATAAATACAATTGGGGCATTATTCAACCCAAACGGCATTACTAAAAGCTCATAATGTCCATATCTGCTCCTAAAATACATCAGCCTCTGCTATCTTCAGCTGTTAGTACCCAGATTTCATGTCTAAATTAGTGAACTCCTGTGCTCCCTAAAATTGGTTAAACAAATCATCGATTCTAATTAATGGGCACTTGTTGTTCATTATGACCCGATTCAGTTACCTACGAATTAAATCACACTTTAATATAGAACTTATGTACAATATATGATATACACAAGAAGGGGGGTTGAATTGTGTATTCTTTTTGTAAATATTTCTTGATAAAAACTTCTCTAACTTGTTAAAAGAATATCAAAAAAGTTATACAAAAATTGTTATGAAGATAAATTGCAAATAACTTCTATATACTTATTTTAAAAAACAAAATAGAATAAGTTAAAAGATAGAAGATAGACTCCGCAATTTTATACTGGTTCACCCTAAACTGTGGGCTATGTCTAGTCCTCAAATTTCACAGTACTTCAACAAGTTTATAAGTATTCTGTCTTCCCTTCCAGAGCCTCTTCAGGTCTCTTACATCAAGTATTATTTAAGCTATCTTAGCCTCTCCAGGCTCTTATCCTTTTCTTTCTCTTACTAGAAAGATACTGTGAGCTTTTGTTACAGTAGGTTTAGCTCTCCAGTATTGCACTACAGAATTTTTCTTTTCTAAGTATACACTTGAAAGCTCAAAGATCATTAATTGTTCAAAGGTTTTCGGAAAAGTTAAAAAGTTGTTTAATCCTTGATTACAACTAGTATTTATATTCTAGGTTTCCAACTGCTTTTTGAATCTTGATAACTGCTTCTTGAATCTTGATAATTGTTATTTAGTTGAGTACTGTAACTAACTCCAACTAGCTAACTGTTCAGTGTACTAACGTATCTTCTACTTCGTATCGTCCGTGTTTTGCTTTCTTCTGTATCATATGCTTCTTCTGTGTTTTGCTTCTTCTGTATCTTCTGCTTCTTCTGTGTCTTTGCACTTCTTCTGTATCTTTTTCTTCTTTTGTGTTTTGCTTCTTCTATTTCTGCTGTTTCTTCTGTGATTTTCCATTTTTCTGTATCTTTTGCTTCTTTTTGTGTCTTTGCGCTTCTTCTGTATCTTCTGCTTCTTCTGTGTCTTTACACTTCTTTTGTGTTTTGCTTTCTTTTGTATCTTCTGCTTCTTCTGTATTTTGCTTATTCTGTTTCTTCTGCTTCCTCTGTGTTTTTGAGCTTCTTATGTGTCTTCTGTGTTTTCCTTTCTTCTATGTTCTCCACTGTTTTGTGTTTTCTTTTTGTGTTTTGCTTTCTTCTATGTCATCTGCTTCTTCTATGTTTTTCTTCTTCTGTTTCTTCTGTGTTTTGCTTCTTTTGTATCTTCTACTTCTTTTGTGTCTTTGCGCTTCTTCTTTGTTTCGCTTCTTCTGTATCTTCTACTTCTTCTGTGTCTTTCTTTCTTCTGTGTTTTCTTCTTCTGTGTTTTGTACTTCTGCACCCTTAACACACTCATCAAAATAGTTAGTCTTAGAAATATTCATAGAATGATAAAGGAAGACTGGTGAAATTTCTTTCTATACAGAACAAATTTCTTTTTGCAGCGAGTATTGCTTTTAGTAAACCCTAGACCACTCTTATCATTAGGGTGTTGATAATTTCTAATCATATCATTCATTTTTTTCGTACTTTGAGTAAAGTTTGATAAATCTGCTGAAAGAGAATTAATCCTTTGTTTCAACTGACAAATTTCCTCAGATCTATCAATAGAAACTTTTTTCTTTATATCATCTACTTGTTTCTTAAGACAGACGTTTTCTTTTTCTAACACTTTTGTGTTCCTCAAGTTTTCGACAAACTTTCCTTTTAAAGATCTATATTGCTTCACTATAACAGGAGAATCTTCTAACAAATCTAAATATGCATCTTGAAGTTCATTAAAGTTAGAAGTTATCTCCTCGTCACCCTCTTTTTTGGCTACCAAGCATATATTTGCTTGTTCTGATGCTTCTGAATCAGAATTAGATTCAGATGAATCCAAATCTTCCCAAATTGCCATCATACTTTTTTCATTTCCCTTATTCTTCTTCGGTTCTCTTCTAAGCAACGGACATTCAGACTTGTAATGTCCGGTTTGTTATAATCGTAGCAAATGATAGAGGTCTTGTCGTTCTTGAATTCTTCTTTGTTATTTTTCTTAAAAGAAAATTTTTTATTTCCTTTTTCTTTCTTTTTCCACATCCTTCTGATCTTTCTTGAAATGAAAGATAATTCTTCATCATCTTCACTTGAATCATGATCAGATTCACTGGTATCATCATTATTAACTTCTTCGATCTTTAATGCTTTTGAAGAAGAACTTCTATTTCTCTGAGTCTTGTGATTTTTCTGACCTGCCTTTAATGCTATAGATTTGTCTCTTTTAAGTTTATCTTCAGCATCGAGCTCTACTTTATGTATCTTTAAAGATCCAAGCAATTCGTCTAGCTTTAAATTGCTCAAGTCCTTGGCTTCTTGTATTGCAGTGACTTTAGGTCTCCATCTTTTCGGCAGACTTCTAAGAATCTTCCTAACATGGTCTTGAATATCGTAGATTCTCCCAAGAGCTTTAAAAGAATCTTCCTAACATGATCTTGAATATCGTAGATTCTCCCAAGAGCTTTAAGTATATTAACGATGGTTTGAAATCATCCAAACATCCGATCAATAGACTCATCTTCTTTCATTTTAAACAGCTCATACTAATGTACAAGAATACTGATCTTAGACTATTCCACCTAGCTTGTGCCTTCATGTGCAATGGATAGAGTGTCCCACATCTCCTTCGTAGTTTTGCATCTATGAACTTCATTATATTCACTTTTGCTTAAAGCACAACTCAAAAAGAACTTGGCCTTTGAATTTAGTTAAAATCTAGCTTTGTGATCAGCTGACCATCTATTACGAGGAATGGTATTTCCTTCATCATCTATTGGTATGTATGGTCCATTCTCAATGATATCCCAAAGATCAATGTGTATCGATTATGTCGAGAGCTGTATCCTGTCCTTCCAATAATGATAATCTTCACCATTGAACACAGGAGTTCCTGTGACGGAGGCACCTTCATCTATAAAAACATGTGATTCAGCTATGGATCTTTGTCCTCACTTTGTAAAGGTGGTTCTTGGAAATCGAGCTCTGATACCAATTGAAGTAAAACACACGTTAATATAGAAATTACGTAAAATATATGATATTCACAAGAAGGGGGGTTAAATTGTGTATTCTTTTTATAAGTACAAAATCTTTAATATTTCTTGATAAAAACTTATCTAACTTGTTAATAGAATATCACAAACGTTACATGAAAATTGTTATGAAGATAAATCACAAATAATTTCTATATACTTGTTTTAAAAAACAAAATATAACAAGTTGAAAGATCGATGATAGACTCCGCGATTTTATACTAGTTCACCCCAAACTGTAGACTACATGCAGTCCTCAAAATTCTTCTAAGTTTTCACTATATTTTAACAAGTTTATAAGTATTCTTTCTTCCCTTCTAGAGCCTCTTCAGGTCTCTTACATCAATTATTCTTTCAGCTATCTTAGCTTCTCCAAGCTTTTAGCCTTTTCTTTCTCTTACTAGAAAGATATTGTGAGTTTTTGTTACAGTAGGTTTAGCTCTCCAGTATTACATTACAGAATTTTTCTTTTCTAAGTATGCACTTTAAAGCTCAAACATCATTAATTGTTCAAAGGTTTTCGAAAAAGTTGAAAAGTTGTTTAATCTTTGACTACGACTAGTATTTATAGTCTAAGTCTCCAACTACTTTTTGAATCTTGATAACTGCTTCTTGAATTTTGATAACTACTTCTTAAATCTTGATAACCGTTATTTAGTTAAGTTCTGTAACTAACTCCAACTAGCTAACTATTTGATGTACTAGCATATCTTCTGCTTTGTACTGTCTATGTTTTGCTTTCTTCTGTATCTTCTGTTTCTTCTGTGTTTTGCTTCTTTTGTGTTTTGCTTCTTTTGTATCTTCTGCTTCTTCTGTGTCTTTGCGCTTCTTCTGTATCTGCTGTTTCTTCTATGTTTTGCTTCTTCTGATTCTTCTGTGTTTTTGCTCTTCTTCTGTATCTTTTGCTTCTTTTATGTCTTTGCGCTTCTTCTGTATCTTTTTCTTCTTCTATGTCTTTGCGCTTCATCTGTGTTCTCCGCTTCTTCTGTGTTTTTCTTTCTTCTGTATCTTCTGTTTCTTATGTTTTTTGCTTCTTTTGTTTCTTTTGCTTCCTCTATGTTTTTGCACTTCTTCTGTATCTTTTGTGTTTTCCTTTCTTCTGTGTTCTTCACTTCTTATATGTTCCTTATATGTTTTGCTTTCTTCTGTGTCTTCTGTTTCTTTTATGTTTTACTTCTTCTGTTTCTTATATGTTTTGCTTCTTCTGTATCTTCTGCTTCTTCTGTGTCGTTGCGCTTCTTCTGTGTTTTGCTTCTTCTGTATCTTCTGCTTCTTCTGTGTCTTTCTTTCTTCTAGGTTTTCTTCTTCTGTGTTTTGTATTTCTGCACACTTAACAGAGTCATCAAAATAGTTCATTTATTTCTAACATTATTATTATTTGATTGTCATCAAAATTAATCCTCGTAAAGTCCTCCGGACTTAATAACCTATAGTTGATGCACAATCTCAATGTTCCATCCTTCTTTTTCACAAATAATACTGGAACTCCCTATGGTGAAACACTGGGTCTAATAAATCCCTTATCCAACAACTCATGTAACTGAGTTTTCAACTTCTTCATTTCTACAGGTGCCATCCTATATAGGGGAATAGATATAGGAACACCACCTAGAACTAGAGCATTTGTTAATTCTATTTCTTTATCTATAGGTAAGCTAGATAACTCTATAGTAAACACATCAAGGAATTCCCTAACTATAGGAATGTCCTATATATCCCGCTCAGTTCAGGTATCACTGATGTGAGCCAAATAAGCATTATATCCCCCTTCGATCAACCGCAAGGCATTCATAAATGAGATTAGCTTGGCTAGCACTGCTTGGTTAATACGTCTAAACATTGCTCTCAGCTAATTAAGAGATTCAAATATTACCTCCTTAGTATAACAATTCATGATGGCCCTATGAGCAATGAGTCAATCCACGCCTAAGATAACATCTATTTCCTTTAGCGGTAACATAATCAAGTCTGCCTCTAACTCTGTTTTATCAATTTGAATCAAACACCTTTTGTAGACTTCCCCTTGTTGGTTTATGCCCTGCAGCCAATCACTTTGGTTGTATTTTAGTGATAAATTATTTAAAGGCATTATTTATCTTGTACATGTTTAGATGTATATGATAAAGTC
>JANZXR010360503.1:6447-20683 GCA_027575705.1 Erythroxylum echinodendron
AATGTAGATTTTGTTTTGTATTTACTTTCATGACCACCAAGAAGCTGGACTGCGTGAACAAAATGAGCATGAAGAGTTGTGGTCCATCTCATTCTCGGAGCCCTTATGCTTCTTTTAACACAATTGATCGTTCTTGCATTTCTCTTGAACTCACGGCCATAGATTTGAGGTTGATGGTGGTGGCGATGGTACTTAATATTTCTCGGAGCTTGCAGTGATGGAGGACCTGAATCAGCCATTTCAAATCCTAAGCTCAAAGTTGGCTCATTTCGACCAATAAGAGTAGGACTTCTTTCTTGGTTAAAAAAGCCATTTTCATGACTCAAATCGCTTCCACTGCTACCAGAATCTGTAGTTGAGCTTCCATCACTACGCAGTGCTTTTCTGATTAATCCTTCTCCAGCATAGCCCATGTCCTTTGCTTCACAATCTGAAACTGATGGCAGGCTGATCTGCAACGAGAGATCAGGAAAAGCTGATGATTTAGTTCTCATTACGGGGTTGGAGCTCGAAAACATGAGGAGATGATGAGAAGATCTAATTTAATCAAGCTTCGAAGTAGTGTAGAGGATGAAAAAAAATGAAAGTAAAAGGAAAAGAAGAGGTTTAAAGGGTACAAATTAGGAAACTGAAATAGAATGCCAAGGACTAGTTAGAACTTTGAAGGGAGAGCTAGCTATGGGAGTATATAGCTTAAAAGCAGCAGAGCTGTAATTGTATGATTATATCATGAGTGCCTTATGATTTGCATGGAGTTTGAGAGAGAGTAAGAGATAGAGAAGAGTAAAGTAGAAAGAAGCAATAGCTAGGTACCTTTTAATACTACAGCTATAGAGTAAGTAGATACAAGATCAGAGGAAAATGTTAAAGAAAGGCTAAGGAATTGCAGAGGGAATACCAGTCAGATTATATATATAAAAAAGGAAGGTAATAAAAGATAGCAAACAAGTTTTTTTTCTGGGGATGATGGTTTGGATCAAAAGTTAGTGAAAAGGGTAAGTTGAATTTAAGAGTGCAGAATGATCAGAGACTTGGACAGTGAGAGCTATGTCTGCTTTTAATTTCTTTTTCTCGGTATTAATGGAGAATGAAAAAGGAGAGTTTGCAGAGAGATTATAATGGGAGTGTTTTTGCAGGGAATGGCTGGAATTCGAGAAAACAAATGTGGTACTGTTCAATGGAATATTTGGAAGGGAATATAGCTGAGTATTCACTTTCCAAAAACCCCATCTACGTTGATGGATGGTGACCCTTTTAGACTCCCTAATATTTCTTCTTTATTCATTAGATCTTTTTCAATACTCACTGTGATTTCTAGGCTTTTGCTTTTATTAGACAAAACAATAAATATCTCCTTTTTTTCTCACACTACATAATATAATAACAATACATATCAGGTATTACCTAAGTGTAGTCAAAATAATAAAAATAAACAATTACATAAGTAATAAAATTGTATTTGTAAACTAATATTTAATTATTAAAATATTTAAAAATTTTAGATTCAATATCATTATCTACAATTATACACTTAATTCTCAAAACATTTATTTAATAAATATCAATTTTAAAATTTTTAACTTGTTTATTTTAAGATTTTTAAATTTAAAATGTGCTCAATAAATAATTATCAATTTTAAAAATATAATTTCAAATTTTTAATTAAAAAATAAATTGATTAGTTAGGTTGTATTAGAAGTTAATATTAAATTACTAATTAGTATTTATTTAGTTAATAATGAGGACGATCCTTGAAGCAACTAATAAAGTTAAGATTTTGTGATCTGAAAGTCATGAATTTGAATCTCGTCTCTTTATAAAATACAAAAAAAAAAGTTGTTTATAATTGATTGAATTTCTTTTTAATAAAATCATAATAAATAAAAAAGCAAAAAATCAAAACTAAAAATATAAACTAACATTCAACTAGAAAAGTTTTTTTTTCCCCTTAAGTTTGAAAATAAAAAAACACGGAAAAAAAAAAGAAATGGAATCAAGTGTGCACTAAATTAACAACAAATTTGATGTATTGAGTAGTAATTCAACCATTGATATCCTCTTCTTCTTCTCACGGTGGAGAGGCTCTTGCTTACATTCTCATTCTTGTAGCATAAGATTATGATTAAGGTAACCTTATTGTATATAAGATAACGTTGGAATTGAGTACATGTAGTGCAACCTTGAACAATTTCCTAAACCGACCAGGTGGAAGTTTGAATCTTGGAGGTAACTTTTAAAATTTAGGCCCTTTGTATGGTGAAATCAGTAAATAAATTTAAGTTTCTGATCAGTTGAGGCACATCTTGCGATTTACATCCTCCACCAATCCTGAGGCCACTGAAAATGGGACTCCTAATGTTAGATTTCAACTTTTTTTTAAACAGTTTCGTAAACCGACCATTTGCTTTGATGCCAGCTAAAGTCAAGTCAAGCTCCTATAGCAAGGGGTTTTATTTTTATTGTTTTTGCAATGAAACGACGCTGTATGCAGAAGGGCGAATGAGAAAAGAGCGTGTATATATATATATATATATGTAAGCGTTATATGAGGAGGAGTGGCTGATTGGCTGGAGTGTCCGGTGACACCAGGAACGCTGACCCACACGCCACTGTCTCTGGTGACCATTTTCATTATAAGTTTAGCCCCACGCGCTTTTAAATACTCTCCCCTCTTTCTGTCTTTCCTTTTTTTAAAAATAACAAAACCACCCCTTATATTTTATTATTTATATTGACCCAAGAATAACAACTTGTTAAACAGCACGAGGTCTTGAGCTTTTAGATAATTCTAAAATCTTAATCCAGATACTCGCACGTAACCTTTTCATTTAAAATATATTTTATTAATTGAATCACTTCTTAAATTATTTTCCTTAAATCAAAATCTGTATTGAAATAAAAACAGGCAAATTTTAATATTTTAAAGAAAAATTTATAAATAAATTTTAATATTTTCGAGAATATAAGATTATAATATTTTAAATTCATTTAGGTTAATCTTTTTAATCATCATAACTTCTAAAAAAACAATAACAACATTAAGTGAGAGTTCCACTAAGACACCAGGTCTAAAAAAGTCTAATAATACATATCCTCACTTTTATCTTATAGAAAAGCTTATGATAAACTCATATTCAATGCGACATCAAAATTTTACGTAATTGTAATAAATATTCATTAAGAAAGTACTGCAATACAAAATAATGTACATATCATTATATCTTCTAATCCTGTTAAATTTGTCTATTAGAGTTTAAATTTACAAAAATAAACCATAATTTTACAAAATAATAGTAAGAAAAAACTTCTTAAAGTTTCAAATCACAAGTTTATGAGCATAACACTGTGTATCAATGAATAATTATCATAAACAAAAATTTAGTTAAATAATCTGACAATTTTAAGACAGAAATGCATAAGCCAACAACAAGAGATTCAATAGCTCACCAGAAGAGGCCTTTTAGCAGCAATTGGAGCAACCTGTAAAAGATATGAATCTTTTATATTGTTTCACTTATTTTCAAAAAAATAGTTATTATTTCAAATCACAAAAATATTTTGTGATCTTAAAAATTCTTAAACTTTTCATTTTATCCAGTTTTTATAAATTTATTTTGACATAAATTGTTATATAATTAACTGTTTTTAATACCATAATGAATTTCTAATATCATAATTGTTTTTAATATCGAGGACACGACTGCAAAAGAAAACTTTGGCGTATTATGATTCAAATAAAGAATCTCTTGTAAAGAGATCCTTTTAGTTCTCTTAAGTCTTTTAACTCTTTCCTCTTATAGTTAGCCTATACGTGTAAAAAGGAAGTACTACCCCTTAGGGTTTTAGATTATTTTTAATTTTAATTTTTTCCTCTTTATATGGGTCATTTGGAAATAACCTCTCTACTAATTAGCGATAAGGCTGCATATTATTGAATCTTCCCAGATTTTAGGTATTAGAGGGATTTCTACTAATTGTTGTTGTTGTTGTTTAATGAATTTTTAATAATTTAATAATAAACATTTAAAATAAAAATATACAAAAATATATCTTTTACTATTAAAGAGTAAATCATTATATTACCCTAATTAACTAAGAGCATTTATTAGTTGAAATAAAACGATTTAAGTAGGTTAAAGAGTTGACTGTTACATGATATATACACCGAAGAATACCATATGATTCATGTTTAAGTTATTGATATTGTTAAGATATTTATTATATCTCAATTATTTAATTTTGGTATTTTTTATTATTGGGTCTTCAAGATAATATTTAAAAATCCAAATCCAGATATGGTGTACATAAGTAACACTCCTTATTTGAGTTGGACTCAGGGATAAGAATTGCAGTGAAATTAGAAGTCTATCTTTAATTGAAGTTCAAGTGGATTGTGTCAAATTATGGATAGATTTTGTGTTTCTTTCTATTGTAGCAAGGTAGACTTGCATGTGTGATTTTTTGTTAGCGTCTTAATTGGTTGATTGAGCATGTATGGGCACATCATGTTACTATTGTGTGGAGTATACTGTGAGATAGCTAAAGGAGTGTAGCTGTGTGCGTGATTTCCTTGTCAAAAAGGTTCTTATGTGCGTGACCCAGCTTCTACACTTGAAACATTAGTGATTTGGTGAAGATTTTGCTTGGGCATTCACTTGATAGGGTGTGAGTGATCTTGCTTCTGTTATATACACACGAGAGTTACTTGGTAATGCTTTCGTTTAGGTGGTTATGGCAAGTGTATGCGTGAAAGGTGAACTTGAGATCTGATTCCATTCGTTGTGGGCTGAACTATGGGAGGCTTGCGTGTGGCTTGGTCTACAATTTAATGTGGATTGATTTATGGTGAATGGGCAGATCACATTGTTGGGTGTGCAAAAAATTGGGAGATAGCTGAAAGTGTGTTGTGGTGTGCGTGAGTCATCATTGGAAGGTGTTGTCATAGGCTAAGGGAAAGTGTTAATGAACTGTAGATTTTGTTATGGTTGTTGCGTGATTTCTTCCTTACCTTGTTTTGGTTTGGTCTTTGTCTTGTCTGGTTTTGTTGCAGGTGAATGATAATTGTTGACTAATTTCTTTATGGTTGTAACATCTTGGAGTGGGTCGTTTACGTGGGCTATCATACTTGGTGCCTTCATCCTACTGCTATGAATTAATACTGGTATTTGTGTGGATAATCCTATAGTCTGTAGTGATAACTTTCAGGCCGGTTTGGTGGAACTGAATCTATAGGGGAGTTGTTTTTCTGTTCTTTCTCAAATGTTTTCATTTATATTGAAGTTTGTTTAACCACTTCAGTTACTTATTTAGTGTTCTTTCGTTATAAGATTGTTGAGACAAATCCTTTGTTAAGGTTAGCACGAGACGGTCGTACTATTGAGTGTGAAATTCTTTCACGGGTAGTGAGGACAAGGGATAGTATCAAGGATTGAGTGGTATCGACTCAGTAAAGCCTTGTATAAAACTACTGTCGTTAGTGAAAGAATTTAGCTGGGTGAGGGCCTCGCAGATGTAGGCAAAGTGTGCCAAACTGCATTAACAAATATTGGTGTTGATTTATTTTGTTGCATTTAATTCTTCTGGTTTTTGATTGTGCTAGAAATAACTGCTATAAATCGAAGAGTTTGCGAAACGAATACATCCCTACAGTTTTTTCAATTGGAATCAAAGTGAGTCGTTGAATCAAAACTTGGTATATTAAGTCGGTGTAGATTATTGTTTCACAATTATGACTATAAGAGAAGGGGCATCAATCATAAGACCACCATTGTTAGATGGTTCAAATTATCCTACGTGGAAATCACGGATGAGAGTATTCATTCAGGCACAAGGAATAAAAGCATGAAACTCAGTTTTAAATAGCTGGACACATCCTGTGACGATTGATGAAAATAGAGAAGAAGTGCTTAAAGATTCATCTGAGTGGATAAGGGCTGAAGAAGAGAGAGCGCTTGGAAATTCTCAAACCCTGCACGCCATCTTTAGTGTCGTTGTTGAAGGTTGCTTTGCTATGATTTCAGCTTATAAATTAGAGAAAAAAGTGTGGGAAACTTTACAGACTATATATGAAGGACCAAAATCTGTGATAGCCTCAAAACTTCAGAGGTTAGCTGTGAGATTTGAAGAGCTGAAGATGGATAAGAGTAAAACCATTAGAGACTTCCATGAGTGACTATGTGACATAGCAAACCAAGCATATCAACTCGGGAAGAACTACTCTAACCTTAAACTGATTAAGAAAACATTGAGATCGTTGCCTCCGAGGTTCATATCAAAAATTGCACCCATCGAAGACGTCCATGATATCACTGAATTGTCCTTGGATAAGGTAATTGGGATTCTTACCAACTTTGAGAGGAATTTGTTGAGGGAAAATCAAGAGAAAAATAAAGGACTAGCATTGCAAACTGAGATTGGTAAAGTCGTGAATGACTTAGGAGATGAATCCGATGAGAATGAGGATATGGAGTTATTGACAAGACATTTCAGTAAGTAGTTAAAGAAAGTGAAAAATGATAGATATGATTTTAGGCAAAACATGGGAGCTCATCAAATAGTAATTTCAAACAACAAGGGAAAACTAAAAAAGGTGAAAGAAAAGTGGAGAAAATTCAATGTCATGAGTATCAAGTCTTTGGACATAAATAAGCAGAATATGCTAACACCTTGAAAAAGAAAAAAGGGAAGTCCTATACAAGCACTTGGAGTGAGAATGAATCCGGAAATGAGTATGGTGGTAAAAAAGAAGTTATAAATAGTATTGCTTTAGTTGTTTTATACAGAAAAAGTCCAGTTACTTGCTTTACAGCAATTAAGAAGGAAGTACCAGATGATGAAAACGTGAGTAAACAAAAAATTCCAAGAAAAATGCAGTCGAATCAGCTCAAAGCTCAATCTCAATTATGACAGTGATGACGATACTTTAGATGATAAAAAGGAAGATATTTATGAAGCCTATGAGTTAATGTATGCTAAATGGGTCCAAATATGTAAGAAAAATGAGAAGTTAAAGGAGGAAAAACTCTACCAAGAAGAACACCACTCAAGATCTTAAGAAGAAGTTGTTATTTTCAATAGATGAGCTTAATGAAACAAATCTGATGTTGGTCAGCACAGAAAAGGGAATAAAAATGTTAAATAGAGGTATCAAAGAGCTAGAAAAGTTGTTGAAAATTGGTAAGACAAAAGTAGACCTTCAAGGCATTGGCTATAGAAGTGAATGTTCCAAGTCGAATGATGAGTAAATTGATGCGACCAGATCTGTCCAAGGAGAAATCTCAAAGAAAAATTGGGCACATAAGACCAAAATGTTACAAGTTATTACAATTGATGTTTCAAAGGGGGTCAAAATTGAGAATCTAGACACTTTCCATTAAATTTTTAGTAGCAATCTATGTTACCAAAGCACTCTTGAGTTAGAAAGGTTCAAGTACGAGCACAAAGACGTAATGAAGGAAAAATAAAAAATTGTCCAAATTCACAGTTAGTTACTACTTTTGAAGAAACTGTTCAGATTAAGGGTAAGTCAGTTGCTTCAGATAAAGAAATCAACCAGACAGTTGATGACCGAGATAATGTGATAAGGAATAAGCCCAAGTTTGAATTTCTTAGAGGGGCACAAGGACGGTTTGCTTTACATTTTTGAAATATACTTTGATGTTATTTATTTAAAAAACAAAAAAATAAAGAAAGAAAGGTTCTAAGGAGTTATCGTTTAGGCTTTCTGAGTTTTTATTTATCAGTTTTTTAAGGTTCAGTTGATTAATGTGTACATGAGGCCATGCTTGATGATGGAGATTATGAATCTAATCAGTCTTATGAAGATGGAATTGAAGTGAGCAATGATATGTTTGCATATGTATTAACTGGTAGTAAATTGTCATCTTAGCTTTTTGCTATTGCACTACGTGCTTATGATTCTTCCGCTGCACTTACTACTGATTTTTATACTTCTTTATTTGCTGAGATTGATCGCATTGAAGGCATTCTTTTTTTTTGGAATTGTTTTGTCCCAAAGGGAAGATATCATATTATTTTTGGTGACTGTTCAATTCAGAGGGAGATTTTAAGGTATCTCCATGACTATTAGTCTTACTTTTTGGCTCTTTTTATCCCAAGGTGGAGAAAATTGGATGATTGAAAATTATTCATTATTGTTTCTTTAGATATTTCTTGAACTTAAAGAATTTAATGGATGTTCTTTGGAATTTGATGTTGGATTGAGGGGGAGTATTCTGACTTCAATACTTATATATATTCAATTATGTGATTTAAGGGAAGTTTCTTATTTGTGACAAAAATTCCAAAAAGGGGGAAAGTGTTACGATATTTATTATATCTCAATTGTTTAATTTTGGCATTTTTTATTATTGGGTGATAAGTTGTTATTTTTGTGCTAACTTTGGATATAAATAACTTCAATGTGTTAAAATTTTTATTTAAAATTAATGAAATTATTTCTTAATTGTTCTTAGATGATTTTCAGCACATGGGAGAAGAATTTGAATAAAAAAGAAGCAAGAAAAGTAAAGGAAATTCGAATTTCTAGTTGGTAGAAAAATAATTGACTAAACACCTGCAAGGAAAAAGCTTATCTGTACAATTTGATTTGAAAACGGATTCAATACACCTAGGATTTTAATTATTTTAGGAATCAAATTGTTGTCTTTAGGTGGGTTATCTGCTACCTGATTTGGAGGAGAGGTGTATCTGATAAGATAAAGATAAGAGAGAAGAGAAGACACTGCTAGTTATATCATCTTTACATTTTTCTGTTGTGGTTCTTCTAGTTTTTGGGGAAGTTTTCATATTTTCTGGAAAAGTATAGATATGGAGACTATATGATCTCTTACTTTTTTATTGGGTTTTACCTCTGTTATAGTAGCTAAATCCTTCTTCTTGGTTAAAGGGAACCATTTTCTCATCTAGTATGTGTGATATTTTCTAAAAATAGTTTATTTCATTGATGAATATTAAGTGTCTTCCATATTGCTTTTTATGATTGAATTGATTGATCTCTAGGGTATGCAACTAGGTATTAATTGATTTAATTTACATCCAGATTAGTAGGATTTGATGTTCAGTTTTGCTAATATAAAGTGGCAATTAGGATTACCATCTTTATATTAGGGATTGAAAATTTTAAGAAAGATACTTATCTAGATTAAATACTTATCGTATATGTATTGTCTTGCTCACTAGTTCTCTTAGTTCTTAAAGCTATTAATTAATTAAACTTAAGATCGTATCTAAGTTATTGACTAATAAGAGTGTTAAAAATACATGTTTCTATTCATTTAATCGTAAGAGAGAACATCATTTAATGAGTATTGTTAATAGACTTAATTTTATATCAATGATCCATATTAGTTTGATAAAGTAGGTGATCAAAAACCAAGGTTCGTTAATTTTCCAGATCTGAATATTTTCGTTTATTTCCAATTTTGTCATTTTTAATTTCTTCAAATCACGTTAATTCAACCCCCAAAAATGTTTTAGTTTTCAAATCATATAACATTTACCAATAGATTCCTCGTGGGAATGATCTCAACTCTTCACTAACTACATATTTCATTATTAGAGTTGGTATTAATTTGGTTGTAGGCGACAACATTACCAAATTTTGGCATCGTTGTCAAGAAATTTTTGACGGTATATATATGTTACATGAGTAGACAAGACAACTCAATTGCTATTCGATTCAGAGATAGAAAAGACAGCCAAAACGTTACAAAAGCAAACAAAACAGAGACAACAAATGTAGAAAAAGGAAAAGATGGATGCAAATCGCACTCTTTGTGAACTAGCTACCCCTACGGATGCTCAACAATCCCATTGCATCAATTTTTTAAATTTGGAGGACAACAATACCTTTGAACTGAAGTTAGGTTTTATTACCTATTTTTTGAGGTCTACTAGGAGAGGATCCTTACAAACATTTAAAGGAATTTAATGTAGTTTGTATGGATATGAAGCCTACGAATGTGACTGAGGAGAAAATCAAACTAAGAGTCTTGCCATTTTCTCTCAAAGATGATGCTCAAGATTGGTTATATTATTCAGCTAGTAAAAATGTGCAAACATGGGCTGAAATGAAGAGACTCTTCTTTAAAAAATATTTTCCAGCTGCTAATATTAGAAAAGAAATTTGTAACATTCAACAACATACGGGGGAGACACTATATGAATATTGGGTAAGATTTAATAAGTTTTGTACTCGCTGTCCCCATCACCAAATAAATGAACAATTGTTGATTCAATACTTTTACGATGGTCTTTTGCTTATGGACAAGAGTATGATCGTACAAGCGATGGAGCTTTAGTTGACAAAACATTGACAGCTGTAAGAGATTTGATAGCGAATATGGCTTCTAATATATAACAATTCGGGATACGTTCTGGCCATAGTTCAAATCAAGTAAATGAAGTGAATGTGACAGCGTTGGAGAAGAGATTAGATGATCTTACATCTTTGGTGCGGCAACTTGTGGTTATAAAGAAAGAAGAAGCAAGGGCATGTGGAATATGTTTGATGTTGGGACACTCCACTGACGCATATCTAGTTTTGCTGGAAGAAAGTGCAGAACAAGTCAATGTCGTGAGGGGATTTGTTGGGAAATATTACAGGAAATATAACCCATTCTCTAACACCTATAATCAAGCTATTGCAAATTTCCAATAATATAAGGAACCATATATACCTAGACAACATCAACACATGACACCCAATTCCAAAGGTAAGTCTTCTTTGAAAGATATAGTTAAATCTTTGGTCACTAACACCATGACATTTCAGCAAGATACTCAAACAACTATTCAAAATCTTGAAAATCAATTGAGACAAATGGAAATAGCCATCAATCAGTTACAGGCACAAAGTTTTGAAAAGTTTCCAGTTTAAACAGAAATTAATCCTGAACAAAGTGTCAAATCTGTCATGTTGTGAAGTGGTAAGGAATTAAAGAAACCATCTCCAAAAATCTCCAAAAGGGAAATCAAAGAAGAAGCAATAAAGGAAGCACCTAATTAGCCAGAAAAGATGCATTTAGGTCTGTAGAATTTTATTGTACAACCCTTTTTTCCTAGCCGATTCACTGAGGCAAGGAAAGAGGATCAAGAGAAAGAGATATGGGAGACTTTAAAAAAAGTCTAGGTAAATATTCCTTTACTTGATGCCATTAAACAAATCCCTCGTTATGCTAAATTTCTTAAGGAACTATGCACTTAAAAACAAAAATTGAATTTTGGTAAGAAAGTTCAATTGGGAGAGAATGTTTTAGCCATACTACAGAAGAAAAAGCTACCACCTAAATGTCAAGACCATGTATGTTCACTATTCCCTGTAAAATTGGTGATTTAAGAATTGAAACAACTATGTTAGATTTGGGTGCATCAATAAATGTCATGCCTTATGATGTTTACAAGTCCTTAAACATGGGGCCTCTCAAAGAAACTAATGTAGTGATTCAATTAGCGGATCGTTCAAATGCTTATCCAAAATGTGTATGAAAGGGTATTTTAGTTCAAGTGGGTGAAACGCTTTTTTCAACTGATTTGTATATTTTGCAAATAGGGAGTGATGATGTATCTTCTTCAGCTCCAATTTTATTTGGCAGATCGCTCTTGAAGACTATGGAATTTGATGGTGAATTGATTAAATTCAATATAAACAATGCCATGAAATATCCGGATAATAAACAACCTGTTTTTTCTGTGGATTTTATTAATACTTGGGTGCAAGAAAATTCATCACTAAATGGAAGAGATGAACTTAAGACAATTTTGGAGATGGGAGATGCGTTACAGTGGCAAGCAATTATAAAGACATTATTGCCCAACCACGAACTTGAAGTTCTGTTTTGCCATTTGGAGAAAACCAAGTACAATTAATGAAGCAGTTGCCTTACATGGAGCTATTCTGAAATAGATCCAAGCGATTGCCTTCATTGATTCAACCACATACTTTGAAATTGAAGAGTTTGCCTAACTATCTAAAATACATATTTTTGGGTGAACAAGATACATTACCTATTATGATCTTAAATAAACTCACTCTTTTGCAAGAAAATCAATTGATTCAAGTGCTAAGACAACATAAGGAAGCCTTCGGATGGATAATGGCTTATTTAAAAGGCATTAGTCCCATCATTTTTATGCAGCAAATCTTGATGGAAGATGAAGCTAAGGAGATAAGGCAACCTCAACGTCATTTAAATCCACCCATGATGGAAGTAGTGAAAAAGGAAATCTTGAAGCCTCTTGATACTAGAATTGTTTATCCCATTTCAAATAGCAATTTGGTAAGTCCGGTCTAGGTAGTTCCAAAGAAAACTGAGGTAACTATAATAGAAAATAGTGATGAGTTGATACCCACTCGTATTCAAAGTGGAGAGTTTGCATAGATTATAGGAATCTAAATTTGGTTAATAGAAAAGATCATTTTCAATTTCCATTTATTAATCAAATGCTTGAAAGACTTATAGTTAAATCTCACTATTACTGTTTAGATGGTTATTCAGGATGTCACCAGATTTTGGTTGCACCAAAGAACCAAGAGAAAACAAATTTCACATGTCCATTTGGCACCTTTTTCTACCGAAGAATGCCATTTGGGTTGTGTAACGCCCCAGCAACATTTCAAAGGTGTGTGGTAAGTATTTTCTTTAATCTTGTAGAAAGTTGTATGGAAGTTTTCATGGATGATTTTACGATTTATGCAGAATCTTTTGAAACATGTATTATCAACTTTGAGAAAGTGCTTAAACATTGCATTGAGCCTAATTTAGTTTTAAATTATGAAAAATGCCATTTTATGGTTGATCAAGGCATAATTTTGGGTCATTCAGTCTCATCTAAGGGAATTGAGGTTGAAAAGGCTAAGATATATGTTATCAAATCTTTACCTTACCCCGTGACTATGCGAAAAGTTCGTTCTTTTCTTATTCATGCAGGATTCTATTGGCGATTTATCAAAGATTTTCGAAGAATGCACAACTCATGTGTAGACTACCCCAAAAAGAAGTAAAATTTGATTTTGATGAGCTGTGTAAGATTACATTTGATGAACTAAAGAAATGACTCACTACAGCTCCAATTATTCAGCCACCAAAATAGGACATTCCCTTCGAGCTAATGTGCGATGCCTTGGATTATGCAGTTGGAGTAGTTTAAGACCAAAAAGTGGACAAAGTATCTCATGTCATTTATTATACCTCTATGACACTTAACGATGCTCAGAATAATTATTCCACGACGGAAAAATAATTTTTGGATGTAGTGTTTGGGTTGAAAAAATTTTGGTCTTACCTATGGGGTACAAGGGTAATCATTTATTCAAACATCTAGCTCTGAAATATTTGGTGACTAAGAAAGAAGCAAAACCAAGGTTGATTCGATAGATCTTATTCCTACAAGAATTTGAGTTAGAAATATGTGTCAAGAAGGGAGCTGAAAAATTGGTAGCCGATTAGCTCAGTCGGATCACTCTAACCAATACATTTGATGTTCTCCAAGATGAATTTTCCGATGAAAGTCTCTTTGTAATTCAAAAGGTAATTCCATGGTATGCTGACATAGTAAATTTTTTGGTGAATAAGTCCTAACCTAGTGATTTATCTAGACCTGAAAATGATAAAATTAAGGGGGTGGTTGGTTTGTACAGGAGAATGGTAATAGGAATGAGAATAAATATAGTGAGAAATGAGAATGGATATTATCATTATAATTATGATAGTTGGTTAAGAGGAAGGAATAATTACCATTATCATTGATAGTGATTGGTTTGTAAAAAATATTGAGAAATAAAAACTTATTATATTTTAACTAATTAATTAATTAATTATATTTTAATTAATTATAAGTATATTTTAATTAATTAATTAGTTACAATATAATTAACTAAAATTAATTACAATATTTTAATTAATCAATATGTTGTAATTAATTAACTAAAATTAATTACAATATTTTAATTAATCAATATGTTGTAATTAATTAATTAAAATTAATTACAATATTTTAATTAATTAATATATTGTAATTAATTATATTTTAATTAATTATTAATAATATTGTAATTAATTATATTGTAATTAATTAATTAATTACAATATTTAATTAATAATTATATTTTAATTAGTTATATTTCAATTAATTAATTATATTGTAATTAATTATATTTTAGTTAATTAATTAATTACAATATTTTAATTAATAAATGAATTATATTTTAATTAAT
>JANZXR010360514.1:0-20676 GCA_027575705.1 Erythroxylum echinodendron
TGAGCCCTATGGGCCAAACTTTGTATATGTGTGTGAAAGGCACTCAGTCACAACATTAAGAACGAATATGAGTCTCATCCATATCCCATGCAAATACGTGCGCAATGTTTGAACGATATGCAAGTTGAAATGAATGACCTTCTATTATGCTAATCTCTGAATAAATGCTTGTCTGCTCGACTAAATAACTATGAAATATGTGTTATATTTGCGTAATCCGGTGAATTCATCAATGATGGTTCACTCATTGAGTTTGCAAAACTCATCAAAAAATTACACCATGGCTTTCAGGTACGAGACAGGAGACCTAGGTTATAGTCAAGACATAAAGTTTCCGTGGATAGAGATATAGATCAGGGTCTATCAAATGACTCCCGAACTGACTCCCGAAGGAAAATAGTTGTGGTCATTTTGTAAATTTTGTTTGAACCTGTATAAAGTTTTGTAACCAATCATTGAGAAGAACAATGTGTATTTTATCAATGAATGAAGTGAATGTTTTAGAGGAAATCATAACGATTCCGAGTATGTTAGACGATGCCATGTGCAAGTTAGTTTCGTTATTACTCTAACATACTAATATCGTAGGTTATGTCCCTAAAAGCTTAGGCACGTACCGTATGGTAGTGGGATGTTACACGATAGATCAACCATATGATAATCTCATAGTGGGCTATCTGATGTACTTACTACTCTTAGTAAGCATCCACGTGATAACTCTAAACAACCCATGCTTATAGTTTGTGAGATCCACTACTTGATCAAATCAAGTAGTTGAACATATGCTAATCTGTCTAGATTAATAATGTTCTATCTTATTAATCCTATGACTAGAGATTATTTAGATACTAACATAATTGCACATGATAGGAATCTCATTATCATGATCTCATTATGATTTACTTCATGCTATGTTTTGTATCATGGACTTCATTAATTCAATTTAAGATCCATATCAATTCATATATAAACGAATATCAAATCAATGAAAAATGTCTTTCGCTTTATTAATCAAAATAGAGTTTGTATAAAAGTGCTAAAGGTGATTACCTTTAGAGCACTAATTTAACAAATATTTCTAGTCTTTCAAAAGAAATTACCTACTAAATGTAAGGATCTAGGAATGTTCCCCATTCCTTGTAAAATTGGTAACACTATGATTAAACAAGCCATGCTAGATTTATGAGCGTCAATTAATCAACTAAATGCATTAATGCCTACCTATATGGAGTAATTAAGGATGTAAATATGCAGGTGAATAAACTAATATTTCCTACTTATTTTTAAGGGATGTGGATGATGACATTTATGTTAATTATGCACCTATCTTATTAGGGAGACCATTCCTTTATATGACGCAAACTAAGGTAGATGTTCATGAGGGTACACATAATGGAAATTGATGGGCCATGAAGCACCTGTAAGATGACTATTTTATTTTTATGGTTAATGTGATCGAGCCCTTTAGTACAGGAAGTTTCTAAATGAAAATGTACAGATAAACTATAAGTAGTTTCTACTAAACAGAAGACCAAAGCTTTCTATATCTCAAGTAAAAGCTTTATTACTAGTTAAAAATTTATGTTTATTATACCAGACATGAACTATTTACATATAATTTATGTCCTTATCAAGTTGATCCTTTTATGGTTATTTATATTTCTCTCTATCGTGAAGTAAAGATTAAGAGTTTATAAATGGGAAGACACTGAAGGTGAGTGGTTATCATCTTAAACCTTATCCTAAATAATTTTAAGTGGGTAAAATATAAGTTTTTATCCCTCAAGATCAATAATTTATCATGTGATGAGGAAAAAAAACATGGGGTCGAGCCAATAATAGTAAACAAAGATGCTACATTTTACATTTATTGTTTCTGTAAAATGCTCCATTTCTTACATTTATTGTTACATTGGGGACAATGTAAGTTTTAAATATGGGGCGGGGAACTAGATTTTTTTTGAAAATTAAAGGAATTTTCATTAAATATAGTTAAACTATTTATAACATTACAATAAGGTTTCCATTATAGAATTCCAAAAATATCTTTCAATAATGGCAGAGCTACAAATGCTAGCTCCTATGTATCCCATAACTAAATTGTAAAATCCATCTTGCTTTCATACTATTGGAGAGTTTCTGGGCCATGTCTTTAGGTACCACAAGGCCTTAAATCTCATTAATGATGACTTCAACAAGTTGATAAGGGCTTATTTACTCCGACCAATAAAGCCTTCTATTCGTTTGCTTCTATATATTATAACTGTGAGGGTAAATGCAGTTTAAAAAAGTAAGTTGCCTATCTTCTATGAGCGAGATATTCTGATGATCTATTGGAGTGTATTAGTCCAGTCATATACATTGCAATATTGTGCAAATTTATCGAGAAGTCAGCTCCATACTATTGTGGAGTAGTTGTAACTGAAAAATAAATGGTTTTTGTCTTCTTTGAGTGTCTTGCATAAATCATAAATTGGGTTAAAAGTCTCATGACACGAATCTTTAGTGGTTAACTTGTTTTTGATTGCTAACCTAGTAAATGTGGAAGCTTTAGGACTGATGCATTGTTACCATAGAAGAGAATACTAGGAACTATTGGGGAATAAGTTTAGAGAAGGTTGTAGCCTGAATTGTTAGTAAAACAATCTTTGGTTTAGAGTTTCTAGATAATTGTATCCATGTTGCTTTTATTTTGGAGACTAGGGAAAAACTGACATAGTGTATGAAAACCTCTAAAATGGCTAGGTCATTGTCTTTCGGAAATGGGTGGTGAGACATTGGCATTATGAGGGATGCGAAGTTTGAGATGCATTAGATCATTCCTACATATCAATGGATTAAATTCAGTCTAATTATTATACCATAACCATGTGGATGTCCCATTGCCTAACTGATAATAAATATAATGAAATAATATCCCTTATTTTGAGCATGTGATGAAAGATCTAAGAACCACTCTTGATGATAGGTATTTTCCAGAAACTTTAAGAAAGGAGATATGTTTCATAAAGGCAATTAACACAAATGGTGTTTTTATCCTTTAGTAACCTCTAGATTTTTTGATATAGAAGAACCTTTTGCATGGTAGTTGTAAAGAGTATGCCTAAGCCTCCTTATTGCTTGGTAATTGTCACCGCTCCCCACTTCACTTTGGCTTTCTTTACATTATCTGTAGAACCCAACTAGAGGAAGGCTTTAATAATTTTGTCTAGCTATTTAATCACCTTTTTAGAAAGAATTAAGTGATTAATCCAACGAATGTGTAAGCTAGTGAGAACTAAAATAATAAGCGTGACCTTAGGAACCAAAAAAAGAAACCGATTATGCCAAGCTAAGATTTTAGATTTATATCTTTCCAGGAGTGGCATAAGATCATAATATGGTTAAATGGATAGGATTAACTAAGGCACTATCCAACTTCCCTCTAACTAAATATTTGTTGGGATAGGTAAGAAGTCTACCATTAGAACATAGGTTAGTCAACTGAATTCATTGGAGCAAGATTCCATCTTTTTCCCTGTAACTAGCTGTAGGGCTCACCCACCCTTAGTTTTTGTAGTCTCCATGATGCAGTTGAAATCACTAACCACTAACCAAGGGTATGTGATGTTAATTTCCAATTTTTATAGAGAATTCTATAATAAAGCTCATTGAAATTGAAGGCTAGAAGCATATATGATAGAAAGAATTAATTTAGTATTTGTGTTATTGAGTAGACACAATAGATGTTACATCCTATTATTTAGGATAAGGTTAAAATAGTGCTTATAAGAGGTCATTGAGATATTAGGAAGCATAATTCATACTTATGCATAATGTGGCGTACAGATACACAAGAATATTGATTTTATCATGTTAATATGGTTGTACATGCATTTCATTGATATTTTCAGGTTTAAGTGATTTTTAATGTGATTAAAAATGTGAATTGTGGATTATTTGTTTTGAAAATTGAATTGGTGTGTATTAAAATTAATTTCATATTTTTTTGGTGACATTTCGAACATTTCAAAATTTTCTAAAAATTTAGGGTATTTTTGGACTAGTAAAAATGCCTAGTGGCAAGACTAATTGAGACATGGAAAATTAGGATGACTAAGCTCAAAATTGAGTGACATTTGGCATAGTGAAATGAGTGACAATTGGATTAGGAATTAATTGACAAATTGACTAATTATTGAGTGACAAATGGACCAATTATTATATGACATGTGGATCAATCTTGGAATGACATGTGGACTAATTTAGTAGGGGAAAAATGGCAACCTAATATGTGGACTAGTGGTAGCTGATTAATTAGGCAAATGTATTACATGCCTTAAGACATATGGTGAGTTTAAAAGTTGACACCTAGAATGATGATGGAGCAAGTTCCAGCAGCAATATTTCTGCTGTTTCCCTCACCTTTCTCCACCGAAATTGCTCCAAATTTTCTTTTAATTTTATTCTTAACCCTATCTAAAGTTCTGCATAAAAATCACACTTAATCCTATACCAAATTCCCACGAAAACTAGCTGATTATGATCTTCAAATTGCTGTCCAAAAATCACCTTGCTTTCACCATAAGTGTGTGTTGATTTTGCTTGCATGGATACTTGGTTTAATCTAAATTTTTATGTTGGATTGGAAGCCTAATAGGTAAGTAACAATCTGAGTTTTATGGCATGTCAAATGATGTAAGAATGATGCTTGAATTGGAATGAAATGTATGTGATATTGGTAAAGATATATGCTGGAAAATGTTACATGAACTTGGCAGTTTTTCTGTTTTGTTTTTAGTTTATGAAAACCATGGGATATAGATTGATTTACGGATGAATTAGGTCTGATTTTAAGTATAATGAAGGTGGATTTATTCCAAAGAAAGATGTTAATTTGATGTTCTTGAATTGGGAAAGAACTAGGACTATATGCATAATAATGTAAAAGTTTCTGGTTTGACACTTTATAAGTTGTTAAGTGAATAATGTTGAACTGGAATAAGAGCTGTTATTGATGAGGAATTGAAGTATGATCCAGGCCTAATATAGGTATAATTGATGAACTATAAACAGGCTATTTAACCTTGGTCTAAAGTGTAAAACAATCTGGAAAAAAATGAAAGAAGAATTGCTGGAATATGTTAGGTGTAGTGTTTTCACTGAACATACTTCGTTATTTTGATTATATCTTGATCTGTAGAATTCCAAATGCGTTGATTCTTCATTCAAATTAACCTAGATACATAAGGATACAACTTTCTTGAAGAAGTCAAATTTTATTTCTGTTTCTAAGAATTTAAAAATTTGGCATGAAAGTGAGTCTTAGCTTAGGCTGTAGCACTCCCTGGGACAGAAATCATATCTTCTTGTTATCGAATAAATTGTCTTGATTTATGATAAATCAAATAAATGTTTCTTCACAAAATTTTATATTATTCTCTTATCTTTCAATTGGTATAAATTTTGTAATTTTTAGATTTTGGAATTGAGAGATATGAGTTATACAACTAGACAGCATGATCATACACTAGCTAAATTTCAAATGTACTTAGTCTACAATATTTTGAGCATGAATCACACAATATTGAACCAAATTGAATGATATTGGAATTATTAGAAACTTAAGGCATAGGGAAACAACTATCTAGAAGAAAGTATTACATAAATACATCATTTTCCTAATGATAATAATCATGCAAAGTGGACCTAAAAGTGTGTTTAGGCAAATCTGGACAGATCAATTGAGTGTTGATATATGAATGACTAATGTGACTAGAATAATAATAAGGAACCCAGAATTGTCATGAACATGCATTATACATATTTCATGTACATAGAAGTGCATAACTAAATAATTATACCATTGTGAAAAATTGTGATATGTGTAAATGTGTTTTGCATGATATAGAGGAGCATTTTGAGCGCCATCATCCAGACATTGCCAGGACTTCAAGGCAATAACTTTCTGGAGCGATTTTTGAGTAACCTAATATGATTTCACCTTGACTTGTTTTGTTTATTACTAAATTAAATTTGATAGTAATGCATGTATACTGAATTGTGTACTAAATTTCGAACATGAAATGTTCGAGGAGTTTTGATGCATGATTAAAACATTGGAAGTGGTACTTGAATTTGAATGAGATTGACTACATGGTTCTCAACTTGAATGTTCATACTGAACCTAGTCTGATGATTATTATGAACAAGAACATGAATGCAACTATAATTGATCAAATGTGATATTGAAGTGTTCCTTGAATGTGAATTTGGTGAAATATGTGTTACTCAACATGTTTTTTTTTTAATGTCAGACTAAGGCTTGATGATATATGTATATGGGACTAAAAATGTGATTGAATGGGAATGAGATGAAAAATGGGAATGATTGAAATTATAATTGATGGAATATGAATGAGATGCATTTCATACATGAATGCATGATCAGATAATGATAGTTGTGATATGAGTAGTTACTAAAAATGAGCTTAAAGCTCCGAAATGTGGTATAGAGCCAAAGGCTCGATATATATAATATCCTTGTATCCGCAACGGATAAGGGACAGTATCAATGAGCCCAGTATCTATAATAGATATGAGACAGTTTAGGCACTTAGTCACAATAATGTAATAATTGAATGTGGGTCACATAAACATTGCATATACACTTATTAAGTGTAATTGACTGATTGAATTGTAACGTGAATATGTACTTAACTAAGATTGGGATATGTGCATTCTATGATATGTGGTGCTAAATGGAAAATTGTGAATTATGTACTTATATGATTTGATGCGTGGTATGAACTGGGTGAACCATCAAGGATGATTACATCAATGAGTTCATAAAAGTCACCAAAATTGTACCGTTGATATTTCAAGTCCGAGAGAGGACATTAGAGACAGACAGACACTACAAGAAAACTAATTATTGTATTTTTGTCAAGAAATGGCTGAAAGGTCAATCAGCTAACTGATGGATTATTTAGTAGTTTATGTACAATTCCTCTTTCAAGCAGTGTATTATGTATAGGGATTTCACATTGTATATATTCGGATGGTTTTGTAAAGCTACAATGTAAGTTTGGATTTTATGAAATGAAATAAGAAATGCAGTTGGTTTTAAAATTTGGTGACTTTTTTGTATAATAATTGAGGCCATGATTAATTTGGATATGTGATTGCTCTAACATGTCATTATTATAGATTATATATTGGAATGTCCATAGGGTGTTTCGGTATGTGATTTATGGTAGTAGGGTGTTGCAATAGATGTAGATTTTGAGAACTTTCTTGAAGCAACTGGACAAAAATGTGTTTCATGTTATAATAGCAAAGAATTTTGTCATTATAGTGAAAAGATAAGTTGGTAATGAGGGAACAGTTAGTCCCAAAAGCTTAGAGATGTGAGAAAGTCTTGAAGCTCTAATTTTGGTTTCTAATAAACCAACTATACAAGGCTTTTTATCTATACCGGTATCCTTAACCATAGCCTATTTATAAGGGCATTAAGCCCTGATACATTCCAGATAAGCATCATCATAAAAGGGTATCCCCTCTAGAATTTGCTTTATTCTTCTTGTAAACTGATCTTTTTTTGGAACTAGTATTAGGATGAGAAGTTTGGAGAGTGGAGCTACCTTTATTACTTTGACTAATGAGCCAGTCCTTCAGTGTCAAGGTATCTTCCTTAGCAGGAGATACAGAATTACGATTCACACCGTGCTTATAATATTCCAATGAAGAGGGAGATTTGTTCAGCATTTTTGTAGTGTTGGTAGATTCTAAATTAGGTGTGTCCTGAGTAAATGAAGAACTATCAGACTGATTTGAAGTACTAAGGGCATTAGTGTAATAAGATCTGAAGTTGTTGAAAACCTATGCAAGATATCTCTTCGCACAATTTACTAATTTGATTTAATTCTTGTTATATTAAATCACCTAACTCTCGTTATCCCAATTTAATTATTTTTACTCAATTCACCCTCTCAGTTTATTATCGAATTATACACATCTAGAATTAAATTACAATAAATCCAAAAAATACATAAGGAATCAAATTTCATTAAATGAAAGATAAAACCTTGAAGGTGAGTTTAGAAGCAACATCAACATTTAAAAATCTATCATAAACTGTTATTCTAATTCTATACAATAATAAAACTAAAAATAGCAGGAAATATGAAATTGAACGGATGATGGCAGTGACATTGGGAAACTTTAGATCTGGGAAGTACGTCGAGTCGGTTTTTCTGCTCTTCTCTCTTCCTTCTTCTCTTTCTCTCAATAATTCTCTCTACGGTTTCTCTAAAAGTGACTAATTCAAAAGCTCCCTCTACCTCTTTGTCTTATTCTTTAAATACATTTTACATTCTGAGTAGCCCTAAGGCTTTTTGGAGGTCCAAAAAGTCCAAAAAATCCCTCGAAACTTGACGTTTTAAAGTGTTTAAGCATCTATCCGATGCATGCCATAATTCTAGGCCACATCTGAGCCTTCTGTCATGATCGTGGCATGTAGGCCATGATCGTGGGCCATGTTTTGGGCTTCTGTCATGATCGTAGACTAACTCCACTACTTCTAGGTTGTTATTTTGGCCAGAGTGTATCTAAAAATTGTCCTTCTTTGATGTTGGCCCTGAAACACGAACAAACACATCAAAGTACCTCAAAAACATAACAATTAAGCTCAAAGACTTGTACTAACCCATAAGACAATTAAAACATAAATATTTCACAAACTAACACAATTATAACCTAAACACATACTAAATTATTGAATTAACAATTAAATACATATCAAATTAAGCCTAAAATATGATGTAATTCACACTTATCAACATCCCCACACTTAAATGTTTGCTTGTCCTCCAGCGAAGAAAACAACAAACACACAAAATCATACAACACACTATTCAGTAATGAGACAATGGCTTTAACTTAATGAAATAAATTTAATTTCAAACACAATCGTTTAAGTTATACAAACAAAATCCACATTTAGAGTCTTTGAATTAAAAATACCTATTAATCCAGATCCAAGTGTTAAATTACCCTTTTCAATTGCACACACACATTAATAATTCTTTGGTCATTCAAACTTTGTAACTACTACTAAATATGTTGTCATGAAAAGTCAAGCTATTACAAGTTCGATAGGCTTTTATTAGAAACATTTCTTGTTTACTTTTTTGTGAACATGTACTTAGTCTTTTGCTCGGAGGCAGACATTGGTGATGAATGTTGATCCGATTGCTTAACTAAGTGATTTTTTTTATTAAGATACTTGATTGAAACGTCATTACAGACTTTTGACGCAGCGGCCCACATTTGTGATTTGTGTCGATTCGGTTACTCAACTACATCACGTTCTCAACTGTCTACTAGCTATATTCATAACCTGAAGGCGAATGAAATAGTAATTTACTTAAAATTAACAAACACAATTTTTTATTGCCTACCTTATTGTTTAAGCTATTCATTCTCATAAAAAAAATACTAGAAGAGCTACTTGAATCGAAAGACATCAAATTATGAATGAAAGTGACAATTTAAAGGGCTATAACTTAACACTAGATCCTAATTAAGCTACATATTTAACCAACCAAATAACTAATTTTGCAAGATAATAATTCTTCATAACCTAATAGGCTATATTCAAAATTAAATAAATTTCAATCCATCTAAGTCATTAACACATTCACACAATTCACAAAATGCAACCTAAAAACTATCACATAATATGCAAAATTCACATTTAAAGCAAAACATATAACCCTCCTCACACTTGAACAACATGTTTTCCTCAATGTGAGGAGGGGACAAACAAACAAATATGGAAAGAGGAGACATAAAATAAAGTAAAACCAAACAAATAAAATAAAATAAAGACTAAATTTAAATAGAAAAGGGTTAGAACAAAGCCTCATGGTGATGGAGGTGGGGATGATGTTGGAGGTGGCAATTAGATGCCTTGAGCCTTAAAGTAAAGATGGATATGACGTATATCCTGGCTTTGGCGTTGTTGTGTTTGGGCCATCTATTTCATTCTTCTAGAGTTCTCCGTAAGTGTATCTATAATTACCTTGGTGCTTGCGGAGATTATATCAAGCACTTTCTTCTAGCTCAGTTCTTCTATTTCTTCTTCCTCCTCATACTCTTCACTTGTTGAGTCCTCTTCTATTTGCTGAGGCAGTGACATTGTACTCGAAATTGCCTGACTAGCCCTAATATTCACATATGTATTTTGGCTGATATCTTAGAGTTCCATGTTATGGGATTTAAGGATATCAACACGCAATGGACGATGATGATTTAGAAAATCTGGGAGGTGGACAGTTAAACCACTACATTCCAGCCCATAATACTCAACAAGAAGAAAGCAAGCACCCCATACCCAAATTGTGGCTCCTATTACGTATAATTGCAATAATAGCATTCAGCACATGTGTGGAGGTGCACACTAGGATGCTATGATCCATGCACCACAATAAGAACAATTCCTTTATTGAGCACTTGTTAGTTTCTAATTTATCAAAAACCATTTGACACACAAATTTGTGTAATAACAAGTGTTCATGTGTTCTTATAATGTTGGTGTGGGCATTTTTAGCATCGAATCGCTCTAACCCAATGAAATCATTCCTATATCAAGAAGCACGAAAGTCATCGTGTTGATTAATAATAGAAGACTCAGGGCACCTACAAATATCAAACATGATTTTGATATTCAACACATAATTTCATCCCCTAGGGTTACTAGGTTCATAAAAAAAGGAAGTAAAGAATTCTAAAGTGAGCTCGTAGTAGATAAGATATTGGAAGTGTATGAACTTCACCCACTAAATTCTTTCTACTAGGTTCTCTACCCTATTCCATAGTTCTAGCCTATCAAGTATATTAAAATCAAAATATTTTGGGACTACAATTTGTTTAGCATTAAAGGATTGGAAACAAACACCTTCCTCTTTTGTGTAAATTAGGAAGGGTGCTCTGAAGTCCACCGCCCTGTTCCTTCACCATCTTCTTGAGACTTGGTGTCATCCTAATGATTGATCGCACTTTACTGACTGCTTAATGCACGACATACTGGCTTGCAAGTAGGTAGGAGCTGGAGGAGACTGGAAATTGGAATTTGGTTAGAGAAAAGTGAGAGTGTTTGGAGGTTCTAAACTTAGATAAAGTAAAAACGAAAGTGAGTGAAAAAGTGAAGTAAGAAATTAACATATAGGTGAATGAAAGTTAAAATGGTAAAAAATTAAACTAAAATTCCCGTGTTCTAGTTTTTATCCTACTGAAGGAATGACTATGGCCTGTAATTTTTCCACCAATTTTTGATTTTTTTATTCTTTCGTTCTTCTGCACTTTCTGGAGATCATTTCTTAACGCTTTATATCTCTTTCACCTCTCCTTTGCTTACTTCCTTGATCATCTAATATATATCGACGTCCTATGCCTTCCTAATTTTATTTGGAAACGAAATAACCTAACTACGGAAGTCAAAGTATCTAAAAAAAAATCAAAGGAAATAATATGAAATTAATAATCTATAGGTTACCTCCCATGCAGCGCTTCTTTTAACATCGGTAGCTCGATGCTCTATCATTAGAAACTCAGCTGGGATCAATTATGAGTGGCTTCCTTCCACCTTTTTTGTTCAACATAGGTTTTGTAGCCTATAAGTAAGCTACAAATTGCAAAATAATCAGAAGGACAATATTTATAACATTATGAAGACCAATTAGGCTCAATAATGCCCTTTTTAGAGTGAACTATCAATAAAACAGGGAATAACAAAACTACCTGAATCTTCCATCGAATCCAAAAGTTTATCCTGTAAGAAGGTGAGTTACTCTCTTTCTTCCTTAATCACCATTTTCTCCTTTGCTTCTTCCGCTTCACAAATAGAGACTTTCATAGCTTCTTCAAACTTGATGTCTGTTGTCATATGTTCTTTGTCCTTTTTTTCTTTAGAAGACTTGAACACATCAATTATCCTGAATGAGTTACTATCCTTCAGATTCTTTAATACATCTTTTATGTTGAATGTCACTTGGTCATCATTAATCAGAAGGATAAGGTTCTTTTCATGAACATCCACCTAAGATTTTTTTATGTTCACATATGGTATATCAAGAACTAGTGAATGAAAGGGAGGGTTAACATTCTTTTCTTCAATTTCTTTCTTCATCTTTTGGTCTTCAATAAGGTGGGGTTTAATTTGGCTTTTCACTGGTCCTTCTGGCTCTCCCTCATTCTTAAGTGTGATAGCCTCATATTGCTCTCTTTGATGTATTTCCATATTACTTAGAGAGTCTTCCACACTTTTCTTATAAAATTCACAGGAAAGCTATCTCGCTTGAATCTCTAGGTTGTGAATAGATGAGGCATGACTTTTTGTTACTTCCTCAATTTGCTCTTCTGACCCTCTTCTATATCCATGAGCTTAACTAGGATCTTGTCCAATTTAGAATCCTATGAACTGGACTTATCTTCCTGAAGTCCTAATAGGTCTTAATGTCCTAAATGAGTCCCTATATTGTTGGACCAATAGAAATCGAGGTGGTTCTGCTACCCCGGAGTGTACATATTCCAATAAGGATCATTACTTCCCTAATCATACTGTGCCTCATTGTAATTCACAAAAGTTCCTTGCTCCCTATAATATGTATCTTCCATCATTTTCTTTCCATTTCTTCTTGGCATCTGGCTCTCCAAATATCTCATTTCTCATTATAAGATGTCTTATTGTGTCTCTACTTTATGCCTTAAACTTCTTTCTCTATTGTTTCGTTTTTCAAAATAAAAGATAGTAAAAAAGCCTTAGACCAAAGAACTAAACTAATCATCTTCCTAACAACGAAGGGAAAAACTTAATCGTGTTTTGATGTCTGTAAGTTTTAATTAATTAACCTTGATAATCTACAAACAGAAGGGTCATTTACGTAGTACCTAAGATGTCGATATGAGGATGTGTAATCTAATTCTAAAATCTAAGGCCAAAAAAATTCGCACAAAATCAAAATGTAGCAAAACTAAAACAAAATTTCAATTAATTCAATTTAAGAATCACTCACAAAAATATTAACAATTTAGCAGTTGCAACACTCATTCAAGAATCAACTTAAGGAATTATCAATTGAGAGAAAAAGAATTTTACCTATCTTTAACATTAACCTAATCATTTATGAATTACTGAATTATTGGTTCTAAATTATTCTAAGGTTGATTACTCTCTCTCGAGTTATAGCCATTAACTATAATTTATAAACCCTAATCAGATTATGGAAGATGTAATTTTTCAATTAACAACCAATCTGGGGTCAAAATGGTCTGAAAAATCACACGAAATTTGAGTTTCTGTATTAGCACAATGTAGGCCACGATTGTGGCCTTGCCTACCATGATCATGGCCAGCGCCTAAACCTTTAAGTCGCGATTGTGGCCTGGCATATAGCTCTCTGTCACGATCGTGGCCTAAAGTGCACGATGGTGGCTAGGGTCCTTTCAGCTCGCCTCTTTCTGTCACAATCGTGGCCTGTTGTGTCATGATCGTGGGCAGTGTTTTTGGCCCAAAACTCTTCAGAACTTCTTTGTTCTTTGCCGTTTAGCCTGAAACATTAACAAACCAATCAAAGTGCCTCAAAAATATAACATTTAAGCTCAAAGACTCATACTAACCCATAAAAACACTTCAACACATAAACTAACACAATGAAAACATAAATACACACTAAACACTCAAATTAACATTAAATACTTAACAAATCAAACTTTAAAACACAATGCAAATCACAACTATCAACATCCCCACACTTAAACATTTGCTTGTCCTCAAGCAAACAAAACAACAAATACACAACAACACACAACACATAACACAATAATGAGGCAATGACTTTAACTTCACAAAATAAATTTATTCTTAAACACAATCCTATAAGTTATATCTAATCATTAACATGCAAAATAGAGATTTATTTATAAAACAAAATTTTATTTATTTATTTACATACCTTGTTTTTTAAGCTTCTCATTTCCATGAAAAATACTAGTTAAGCTACTTATGTTAAAAGACCTCAAATTATAAATGAATTTGACATCCTATAGGGTACTAAATTTACACTAAATCCTAATTAGGCTGTATATTTATCCAAAGAATTCTAATTCACTAATTTTGCGAGCTAATGATTATTTACAACCTAATAGAACATGTTCAAATTTAAATAAATTCTACTCCATTTAAGCCATTGACACATTCAAACAATTCACAAAATGCAACCTAATAACTATCATACAATACGCAAAAATCACATTCAAAAGTTAAACACATAATCCCTCCCCACATTTGAATAACACATTGTCCTCAATGTGTGAAAGGTACACAAACACACCCAAGGGAAATAAAACACAATATAAAAATATAAGAATAAAATACTAACAAAAATGAAAAGAAAAGGGTTAGAACACGAAACCATTTATTGTGACAGAGGTGGTGATAGCGATAGTTTTAAGACCAAATCTGTTTGACATCGAGAGTGTTTCCCTATCATATAAGTGATTTAAGAGAACAAAAGAATTAACATTCCAAATCGTTTCAAATCATTAAAAACTTATTTAAGGATCTAAAACAAACCTAACTACACAAATTTTAAATCTAACTACTAAATGTGCTAATTTATGGTCATTAGATTGACCTTCATCTTTCAAAACTCAGCCAGGTTCAATTATGAGCGACTTGCTTCCACCCTTCTTGATTAATATCAGTTTTGTAACCTATGAGTAAGCTATAAATTGGAAAATGATCATGAATACAATATTGATAAAGTTAGAAAACCAATTAATTTCATCAATGTCTTTCTCATTAACAAACTGTTAATAAAATAGGGAATAATGAAACTCCTTGATTCTTTCATCAAATCCAATAGTTTGTCTTGTACGAAGGTGAATTGCTCTCCTTATTCCTTAATCACCTTCGTTTCCTCAGCTTCTTCTACTTGCCAAACAGAGACTTCCATACTTTCTTCAAACTTGATGTCTGTTGTCATCTATTCTTGGTCCTCTTGTTCTTTATAAGATTCAAACACGTCAATTATCTTGAATGAGCAACTAACCTTCAAATTCTTAATTACATCATTTATATTGAATGTCATTTGATCATCATCATTCCAAAAGTTAGAGTTCTTGTCCTGAACATAACCCCAAGATTTTTGAATGGTCACATATGGTATATCAAGAACTGGTGGATAATAGGGAGGGTTGACATCCTTTTCTTCATCCTCTTCTTTGATTTCTTGGTATGCTCTAAGGTCGGGTTTAGCTTGATTTCTTGTTAGTTCTTCTAGCCCTACCCTATTCTTAAGTGTGATAGCCTGACATGGTTGTTGGATCGAAAAACAAATCATACTTGGTTTGGCTAAATAGTAGATTTCAAAAACTTTTTCTGAAATTATAACACAGCGGAAGCATAAATACAAAGTTAACATTCTTTTAATCCATGCATGATATGGTATAAAGAAAATAAATATATTAAGAACAAGATCTAAAGTTTTACTAACTCCTTGCTACAACTTAGACTCCTTGCTACAGTGTCCTCGACCAATCTGATCTACCACTTGTTATCCTTAGATAGTTTGGTTATCAAGATCCTTTGGTGGGAAAGGAGAAGAAAAATTAGATAGCAAACTTTTTGCTATACTTGGCTAGTTTAAAAAAGAACCAAAAATAAGACCTCCTCTTTTTTATAACTTAGAGAACAAAATGAAGAGCCTCTCTTTTCCAATATGGATGAATGGTTTTTGAGAGCTTGGGGAGCCAAAATTCACGCACCATTCCTTTTACAAAAAGCCAAAATTAATTGCCTCCATATAAGTCTAACATTGGACTGTTGTATGGAGAGAGTGGAGAGCCTAAAAGCCACATACGCTCATTTTGCATGGCCATATAAGTTCATTTTGCATTGAACCTAAATGAACATGTATCCACATTTAGGAGAGAGCGAGTGAGTGGACATTAATGAACAAACCCATGTTCATTAAGTTTGAATGTTAAAAGAGTTGTATGTTGCATGCTCACATTTATTCATGAATTAAAGGAGCTTGTTTTCTTCGTTAAATGGACATAACTCCACTCCCACCTTAATTCATTACATGAACCGTTAAACCATTTAATGAAACTTGGATGTTAGCTATAATAATATGTTCTTTAATGTGTTTTAAAACACCATCCAACAAATCAAGGAAAGAGAAACATGACTGATTTTGTTTATCCTTTCCATTTTTAGATTTTAATTCAATTAATCTAATTAATTAAACTAAAATCCAATCCAATATTAAAAGTTCTTTTGGGCTTCTAATTAACAATTTATTAGTGTAAGCCTAACATTTAATTATAGGCTTAAACCCAATTTAATTAACTCTTAATTAAATTGTTTCGATCTTATTGGCCCAAAGCTAATTCGTCAATTTCTTTCCAAACTGTCTCATTTTCCTTCCGATAACCTCCGTTTATTTTTCTTAATTTCCTTAATAACCTTCCCAGAAGCTAAGTGGGGAATCTAAATAGACTTAAATTATTCAATCTCTAATAAGCCTGGAATTAATTTAACTCATTAGAATTAATTCTGACTTATTAACCAAATGTCATTCCACTAAAGGCAATTAGTTGAACTCTAGAATTATTTAAAATTACGAAAAACATGTTTCAATTTTATTAATTCAATGTCTAATCGCAGACTTTATTATGAACCATATTATAGCCATCGACACAATAAAAGGTAAAATTACCATTTTGCCCTTATATTGGTTTTTCCTTCTAGCTATCCCAATTCACTCTACATAGTGATTAACACACAAGATCTAATCTTGGTGTTAAGACTTGATAGGTAGCTAGTACATCAAACTACTAGCGCTAGTTTAATCACTAATCACCGTAAAACATCTAAAAGTAATGATATCACTATAAACCATTATTTCAGTGAATGTTCCTTGATGCATAATTCAATTAATAATTGCAATATATGGAAATTGGAGTAATATCCTGTGAAAATCCATTTCGATCATATAAAGAATTATAATGAAATACACATGAGTTCACTACTTATCAAGAATGTGGTTCGTAATAAACGAATGATAAAGTGTATATTTTAAGATTAAAGTAACGACCTACTTTATGCTTTAAAAACATACATGATTCCCGATTCATTTAATACTGCCATTATCGATAGTCAGCTACTATCATGATTTGAATCCTATCATTCCCTTGAAGTAAACTCCTTTACTTACACGGAGATAAATCGCAACACTACAGTCTAAACTATAATCAAGCGACCAACTTGATTATTTGACTATGAATCAATTAATTTAGATTATAATAATATACATATTTCCCATGCATCTTCTTGTATATATATATTACCGACAAAAGAACCTTGGTACCTTGTGACTACTTATATTATGCTCAAAACAACAAACACACAACAACTTATAACACACAATGCAATAATGAGGCAATGACTTTAACTTCATGAAATAACTTTAATCTTAAACACAATCTTAACAATCTTATAAGTTATATCTAATCATTAACATGCAAAATCTATGTCTAAAAGCTTTAAACTAAATATAAAATTTAATCGAGATCAAAGTGATAATTTATTTATCCATTTCAATTACACACACACATTAATAATTCTTTGGTCTTTCAGACTCTGTAACTATTCCTAAGCATATTTTTATGAAAAATCAAGCTTATTACAAGTCCGATAGGTCTTATTAAGGAATACAAAATTTAATCTTTTTAAACAGACGTCATTATAGCCTTTTCATGCGAAGGCACACATTTGTGATGCTTTTCGATAAGGTTACTTAGCTTTATCACGTTTTTAACTAGCTACTAGCTTTATTCATAACCCGAAGGCCAGCAGAATAGTGATTTATTTAACAAAAATAAATTTTCTTTATATTTATTTACCTACCTTATTATTTAAGCTACTCATTTCCATGAAAAATACTAGTTAAGTCGCTTAAGTTAAAAGACCTCAAACTATGAATGAATGCGATAACCTATAGGACGATAAATTTGCGCTAAATCTTAATTAAGCTGTATATTTATCCAAAGACTCCAAATTCACTAATTTTGTGAGCTAATGATTATTTGCAACCTAATAGACTATGTTCAAAATTAAATAAATTCCACTCCATTTTATCCATTGATACATTCAAACAGTTCATAAAATTCAACCTAATAACTATCATACAATATGTAAAAATCACATTCAAAAGTAAAACATATAATCCCTACCCAAACTTGAACAACACATTATCCTCAATATGTGAAAGGTACATAAACACACTTAGGAGAAATAAAACACAATATACAAAAAACATAAGAATAAAATACTAACAATAATGAAAAGAAAAGGGTTAGAACATTAAACCATTTATGGCGATAGAGGTAGTGATGGAGATAGTGTTAAGACCAAATTCGCTTGACATCGAGATTGTTTCTCTATCTTATAAGTGATTCAAGAGAGAAAAAGAATTAGCAATCCAAACTGTTCTAAATCATTAAAAACTTATTGAGAATATAAAACAAACCTGACTACACAACAATTTAAATCTAACTACTAAACATGCTAATTTATGGTCATTAGGTTGACCTTCAACCTTTAAAACTTAGCCAAGATCGATTATGAGTGCCTTGCTTCCACCTTTCTCGCTCAACATCAATTTTGTAGCCTATGAGTAAGCTAAAAATTATAAAATGATCATAAAGATAATATCAATAAGGTTGAGAAAACTAATTAATTTCATCAATGTCCTTCTCATTAACAAACTGTCAATAAAATAGGAAATAACGAAATTCCTTGAATCTTTCATCAAATTCAGCAGTTTGTTCTATACGAAGGTGAATTGCTCTCCTTCTTCCTTATTCACCTTCGTTTCCTTAGCTTCTTCTACTTCCCAAATAGAGACTTCCATACTTTCTTCAAGCTCGATGTTTGTTTGTCATATGTTCTTCGTCCTCTTGTTCTTCATAAGATTCAAACATGTCAATTATCTTGAATGAGCAACTAACCTTTGAATTCTTAATTACATCATTCATATTGAATGTCATTTGGTCATCATCATTCCAAAAGATAGAGTTCTTGTCCTAAACATATCCCCAAGATTTTTCAACGGTCACATATGGTATATCAAGAACTGGTGGATAATAGGGAAGGTTGACATCCTTTTCTTCATCCTCTTCTTTGATTTCTTGGTCTTCTCTAAGGTCGGGTTTAGCTTGATTTTTTGCTGGTTCTTCTAGCCTACCCCATTCCTAAGTGTGATAGCCTGACATGGCTCTATTGAATTTACTTTCATGTTTTGCAAACAATTTTCCTCACTTTGCTTACAAAATTCCCTAGAAAGTTGGCTTATTCGAACCTCTAGATTGTGAATAGAAGAGACATGATCTTTGATTACTTAATCAAACTTCTTTTCCAATCTCTTCTAGTTCTCTCCCATATCTATGAGTTTATCTATGATTTTGTGCACTTTGGAATCCCATGAACTAGATTCATCTTATTCAAATTCAAACAGGTCTTGATACCCTATGTGAGTACTTGCATTGTCAGGCCAATAGAAATCTGGGTGTTTCTGCCACCCCGAAATGTATGGGTTCATATAAAAATGACAATTTCCCCTACATTGGCATAAAAAACTTGATCGTAAGTTTTCGTAGGTTAAGTTTTACTAGTTTAACCTCGATAATACTGCAAGTGCATGGATCTTTCATGTAATACCTAAGGTATCAATCCCACAAGGAGGGGTAATCTAATCTTAAAATCTAAGGCAAAACTAAAATGAAACAATCTAAAATAAAAATTAATGTTGAAAATTAATCAGTCAAACAAGCGATTACGAGAATTAAATTTTGAAAATAATAATTAGTAATTCGCACATCCAAAACCAAACTTAACCTAGGAACTACCAAATGAGAGAAAGGGGGTTTTAATTCGAAATTACTGAAAATCTAATTAATCATGCATTTATCGAGTTACTAGGTCTAGACGATCCTAGGGTGAATTACTCTCTCTTGAGTTATAATCTTTAAAGCCATTAGTAATCCCTAACTTAAATTATGAAATTGTGATCTCTCGAGTCACAATTGACCTAAAACCTAAATTAGTTCTAAAATTGTCTATTAACCTACTGGGAACCTATGCTTGATCTCTCATTACACGATTTCACCGGTTTGTTTCAATTCCTATCTATCAATTTACCTAACTCTTGTTAGCCTAAATTGATGATATTCACTCAGCTCACCCTCTCAGTTTGTTGCTGAATTATTAACAATAGATATTGAACCAATGAATAACTCAAAATAATCACAATTCATAATACCATAAGCACATCAAAAATGGTTTGGGTGGATCCAAAACAGAACGTACTACACATTCCCGCGAAGCGGTCTTGTGTAGCCGTGAACTTATGGGAGTCCGTGATGATCTCCATGCCACTAGCGGGTAGGTAGGAAAAGCCTATAGACACACAAGTGCACTTGACTCTTAAGGGACCACCACAAACCTATATAAGCATGCATTTCACAATTTTCAAATATATTGGCCAAAATGGCGCTTTTTCGAAAGAAAAGTTTATAACATACATTCTTTCAAAGATCACTTTCACATTCTTTTTCACTTGTCAAACCAAT